>JAPMOQ010017292.1:196626-209143 GCA_026543055.1 Argiope trifasciata | reverse complement strand
ACAAAAAGATTTAATTGAAGGCACTTCCATGAACTGGAATTGAAAGAAGCCCATTTGCATTTATTTCCAGGAGAGTGTGTTAACGTTTACGTGAGGCGGCATTGTCGATTGGAGGATATTTTTTAAACATGTTTGCAGAGGAATTGTAACTTCAAAGAAGAAAGAGACCCGTTTGCAATTTTTCTTAAGCATTTTTTTTATTGTAAAAAGAAAATTGTACCTTCATGACAAAAAGATTTAATTGAAGGCACTTCCATGAACTGGAATTGAAAGAGGCCCATTTGCATTTATTTGAAGGAGAGTGTTTCAACGTTTACGTGAGGCGGCATTGTCGATTGGAGGATATTTTTTAAACATGTTTGCAGAGGAATTGTAACTTCAAAGAAGAAAGAGACCCATTTGCAATTTTTCTTGAGCATGTTTTTTTTTTATTTGCAAAAGAAAATTGTACCTCCATGACAAAAAGATTTAATTGAAGGCACTTCCATGAACTGGAATTGAAAGAGGCCCATTTGCATTTAATTGAAGGAGAGTGTTTCAACGTTTACGTGAGGCGGCATTGTTGATTGGAGGATATTTTTTAAACAGGTTTTCAGAGGAATTGGAATTTCATAGAATTTTCAATAACAACAGTTCAACCGAATTGCTGAACTGGGACGCAGTAAGAACTATACAGTTTGCGCCACTTATGTAGAATTTTTTTATGTACAGCTAAGACTATTTCATTTGAAGGCGTTTTATATTGATGCGTAATTATTTTACCTTCAGACGCACCAGTAAAAGAATTTTAATGACATATGTTTGAATAAGATTGGAATTTGAATGTAGAGACCCATTTGCAAGTTTTCATAGCAGGCGTTTTTTTTAATTGAAAAAAGAAAATTGTTCTGTTATAAAAAAGATTTAATTCAAGCCGTTCTCATGAACTGGAACTGAAAGGGGCCCATTTGCGTTCATTTCAGAGGATATTGGTTTTTAGTATTAAGAGCATTCCATAAGATATTTCAACTGATTGGTTGAAGTGTCACGCATTAGAGCCACGCCTTTGCCCCACGTATGTAATAAAAAAATTATATATTTTTTATTTTTATGTAGTTTATATGTAATGGCGCCGCATCGTAACGTATATTCCTGTTTTTATTTATCCTATAATTGTTCGAACCGCAAACGCAACGTCTTTATCTTTTACTGTTATGCGCTGCTCAAAGGCCGCCAATCTTTGAGCTAAAACGAATACCTGCTTAATCAATTCCTCATTTTCGCCGCTGAGATCGGGAGCCTCCAACTCCGGCAGGCCTCTTTCTATATCGAAAGCAGGAAACGATTTATCGCCGAGAAATTGGGCCATGACTCTCCTGTACAATGCCTTGCTGATTTCCGGGGCGCCTGGGTCTCTCTGTGGAAGAAATAAGAATTTTTTTTATAAATATGAAAGTTTCGATTAACATACAGAAAAATGCTATTTATTTTATAAAGGTGATAAAAAATGAAAACTGAAAATATTGATTGGATTTCTTTTCTTTATTGGTTGCAATATATGTTTCTGCTATAAATTGATCATGATTTAAACTTTTTGACCCATTTTTTACTATATTCCATACAAACTTGACAGTAGTTATTTTAGGTACATCTTAACCCCTTGCGTACCATGTGATATGGTACATGCATGTATAGGGCAAAATCCCATTGTAACTTCATGTGCAACCATGGCTTCTATAGGTGTACAACCAAAGTAACTGGCACAGGAAACATCTTAAGGTAGATTTTCTTTTATTGGGATTGTATAAAAACATTTTGGATGGATTTTGTCTGCAGTTAACTGAAGGGTGGAAACAGGAGGGGGGGGGGGGTGCAAAATGTTTGTTTTTTGTTTCAAATGTTTGCTTCAAAAAATTTGAAAAAATAGGAGTTAAAATTACAAAACTTTGTGAAATTTCTCGAAATGCTCCTTGGAACAAAAAGCTTTTTTTACATGCATTACTTGAGTGTATTGTCATTAAAAATTTTTTTCATAACTGCAGCACACCCACCAGCGTCGTTTAACATCTCCAGAAATATCCCCCACAACAGTGTCGTATCAAGGTCAGTATCACCAGAAATCTGGGATTTGCGCGTGAGCTAGAGAACGCGTTCTGGTACGCAAAGGGTTAAGATAAATTTCATTCACAGCTGAAATTTAGAATAGTTGCTATTCTACATAAGCGATTGGAAAAAGAATTTCAAAGCCTATTTTGAATAGAATTTAATATGCATTTTATTTCTTTTTATCTCGGTTTCTAATAACTTATTGAAAACAAATTGGTGGACATTGAGATTTTCCAAAATGCAGGAATTTATTTTCTTAGAAAATAATATTTTAACCAATTATTCAGCAACATTAATTTTATTTAATGTATTAATACCTGAGAAATTATGTCAAAACTTTGAAAAAACAATGAAAATTTTAATATCTTTTTTGATTAAAAAGAAATAAAACTGCATGCATGTTGTCAAGACTTATACTTTTTGGATTGTATTTATTAAAGATAGTCAATTTTGAAAGTTTTGAAACCAAATCTATGACTTATTCTTTTATGAATGCCAAGTTGTCTTTAAAACATTTTTATGTAAAGCCGAACATGATCTAATGTAATTCGTATATTTAACACAGAACATATCTAGAACTTGAATTTTGAATTTCGTAGCATAGCGATTAAAACCAAGTACCCATTTTTACCTCCTCTATTCGATTGGTTGTAATTATAATATGATGCTTAATGTAATTTTAGTAACGTACGTTTCATTTCTTTACTAAGTCAATTCATACTTTTAATTATAGATTTTATATGCATAAATTAAACAGTTTAAGAGGATGATAACATAATCACAAATTTTGTTCGAAGTATGAAGGAACGATGTAATTCTAAAAAATTAGTGCATCATATTTTCACGTCTTTATAAAAGTTTGACAGTTTATGAAATTTGATTGGTACATTTTTTCCCTATAGAAACACTCGATAAATCATGTGTGTGGTTTGAAATATTTTCACTAAAGGACGCATTTTTTGTTACACGGGTTGGGGATGAGGTCTCTAAATTAGAATTATTCTTCAAAAACTTACAAATTTTTTGGCAGGCATTCTGCTTACTATTCTCGCCATTTATGTATCAAAAAGTAAAAGATGCAGCTGTCGGTTTAGATTTTGAAGCAAAGTTTCATAACGGCGCCATATCCCAGTTTTTGATGGACGCTTCAAACGATATTAAAATTGTACTTCGTTTGTAATATTTTAACTACCTCAAGAGCTTTATTTCATTTGTAAGTATCATGTCTCTAACCACCGCAAGGCTGTTCCATCCATTCGAAAATGAATGTGCAGTGAAGAGTGGAGCAGCTGCACAGGGGTAGAAGCCACGAGTGAGATTAAGATTTTTGGACGTGATGAGTGCGCGTGATTGGTACGATTTTTGAGAATTCCTTTCTGGTACGCGCATTTACGACAAGTTTTAAATACAATAACCGAACAAGAGTTTTTCATGAGCAATAAATTTAAATAAAAATCGATAAAGTTTCCTCGAAGGTTTTATTAAAAGGAGAAAGGAATTAAAGGAAAGACATTTTTTTAAGAACCTTCACGAATAATAACATATGATTCTATGAAAATACAGAAAATGAATTCTAGTTTCTCCAAAATGAATCCACAATGCTCTTTTTGGTTTGCCCGTTACCCGAAAAATAATTTCATGTGACATCCCTTTCAAAATAAAGATAGAAATTTCATGGATTAATTTACTCTGAAACAAGTGTACAAATAAATGTCATGGATACTGATATTGAAGAAATCTTAATTCCAAAAGCTCAGTCTATTCCGATGGGTACCTTGATTGTGCATGATAACTTTAGAAAAAAGTATAGATTTGTCATAACTTTCAGTTTTAAAAAATTAAGATATTCCTCTTGATAAGATAACTTGGAAAAAAAGTTGTCGGGTCATTGATGCAAAAAATGTTCCATTTCATATAGTTAACGTTTAATATATCTTTTTATATAAATGTTTTGGTTATATAAACCTACATTAAGTCTTGTATTGATTTTCAATTGATTTATAATTGCCAAATTATATAATATAATATTTTAGAAAAATACAAGACATTCAAAGTAATTTACTTTGAATGTCTTGTATTTTTCAAGATATTGAAATATGATTACAAACTTAATGACATTTAAAATCTACATAAAATTATAAACCATGATCTCCAATTAACCAAATACATATAAGCTACAATTCCATTCAACTGCAAGTTAGGAATTAAAGCAGAAAATATAAAAGCTTTCATATGAAATTAGACGTAAAAGGTGTATGTAAAGTATTTTTCACTTACATTCGTTATAATCCACCACAAAGAATTAATGCCGCTAATATGGTCGTTCATAACATCCATATCCTATAAATAGAAAAAATGATCATAAGACACTGAAAGTCACCTTATCTTATGTGTATAATTTTACGACGCATGTGGTAAAATGTACGATTACATTGAAAACTGAAGGTACATTGATATAAAGCAGAGTATCAAATATTTCATATCAATAAAGAAAAAAAAAAGGAAAATGCGATTTGAAATACAATCAAAGTGACTTTTCGAATTTATTTCGTTAAACATTCTTTAAATTCTCGTATTCTTTTATCTGTAATTTGAATTCCAAGTTCAAATGGATTCCAGTTTCCCATCCTATGTGATTAAAATTTTTCATTTATTTGAATTTTTTTTTCTTTAGATTTAATTTGTAGTACTGGAGTGGACTCACGAATTATTCTTACGAAAGAATTGGCTTATAAAGTGATTGTGAAGGTTATGTGGTATCATATATTGTGAATTCAGTTTCACATAATTCAATTCGTTATCTGGAATTTTTAAAACTGACTCTTTTACGAGTATATACAGTTAAAACAAATGACAAATAAAAATGTCCGCATACTTCAAGTCAGAACTTTTGACCTACTGCTACAAAAATTTAAAATATGCATATCGTAATGTATACTTGACAGAGCTATTTTTTTAGTGTAATAAGAATTAATTAAAATTTGGATTAATTTCTTATGTTTCCCCAATAGCATTAGAATCTATTATCATGCAAAAATAAACTTCATGATAATTGATATGATAAAATAAGAATTTTTATTTTTTACTCTTATTTTTTAATCATATTTAATAAAATAATCTTCAGAAACTTATGTTTTATATGAGAACCATTTCATTCTTTGCATGAAAATTTGAAAGATGATCGAAATATGAAAATTTGAAAGCTATTTAATAAACAAGCGCGCCCTAAACTTCATCTACAGTCCGTAAGAAAATATGCCTATCAGCACTTAAAATTTACACTCTGCCGATTGTCTAAAATAACTATATTGTTTTTTATCCTCAAATAACATTCAAAGATTTACGACTCGACGGATATGATCGTTGAAGATTGAAGCGTCACTTTGTAAGGATAATTTTACTGAATATGATTTATAGGATCGTAAGATTATATCAAATTTATACTTCATGACTGTTTTCAGAAGAACATTTCTTGAATGAAACAAAACATTTACTGCACTTAAATCGATTGGAAGTAAAACTGAGTTTTTTTCAAAAGCAATTTCCTAGATTTATCATAATTTTCTAAAATATTGCTTAAATTATAGAAAATAATATTCAAAAGTACACATAAAAATTTTAGTAAAAAAGTTTTATCTTCTCCCTTCCAAACTCAAACTCAAACTCAAATTTCCCGATATTAAATTAGAGAAATGCATATGGTACAATGTACAAAATACCGTACAGTTTTACGAGTTGTGAATCCAAAATTTGAAGGTTAAGAATATTTTAATATAGCAGCAATACATATTTAATTCAACATTTTAGAGAGCATTACACTTGGCGCATCAGCTGGCCTTCAGGGGAGGAAAGATTAAAACAAATGTATTGCTTCTAAGCGATAAAAATTAATAATATATATATCAATGAAATCCTTGCATTTCTTAACCGCTCTATCATTTTACCCAAGTGGCATACGTGAATCTATTTATCGAATTTTGGTGATTGAAAGCAAAAAATAAACTATTCAACACGATTATAATTACTTTGAATACATAAGTCAAGTATTCTATGGATTTTCATTTGAATAAAAAAGAAAATATTTCTAAAATAGAAGATGTCATCCTGTCCAAGAAATGTTTGACGCTAGAAAAATATAACTTATTCCAAGATGTTTAAATCTCGACTTTTTTTATAAACAGTCTTTAAAATTTCAAATGACAAACTAAAGCACAAAATCAATGTTAATTATGAGTTCCTTACACATTTTTTCTACACAAAATTTATAATCGAGTGGGGGGGGGGAGGCGGAATAAATCCCGCTTAATTTTAAGGAATAAATGTTGTGTTAAACAGATTAAAATGCCAAGAAATATTCGATTATATTCGTCAAATCTACTATATTTGATCTCCTAGTCAGAAAAATATTGAAAATCCTTCATTTAATTTCTTTTTTTTACCATATAAACCAAATAACTTCAAACTCGTGTCGTAATGCTTTTATTCTAGTGTTAAGAATAGTGTATTCAAAAAATTTAGAATATTCCATCCATACTATATGTATACCTTACAGCTAGAAAGCTGTTTTACTAGTATTAAGTACGTAAATCTAAATATTCTAATTTGTAAAATTTGATCTCAAAAATTCTTTCTACTCTCTTAATTTGTGGAGTATAAGAAATAAATCGAATCAATTTTTTTGTTCCCGTTTTATTCTACAATTAACGTATATTTTGTTTTTGTATTATTCTGTGAATACAAAAAACTATCATCAAATTAATCATCGAAGTGTTGGTACGATTATTGTTAAATATATGTTCTGGTTTTGTTAAAAAAAATATAACTAAATCTCAAACGAAGAGCACATGTCAGTCAAGCAATGATTGCACTGTGGGTTTCCCCTCAACCATAAAAAAAGATATCAAAGATTGTCAGTTTCTTTCGAACTGTTTGAGTCTGTCAAGATGATAAAAAATGATGAGTTATCATTAATTACCTCGAAGAGAATGTTAGTTTGACATATTCCTAATCCATATTCCACAGTGAAAGTTTCAATTTTTTATAGGTATAGCATAAAAAATTGATGGTAAATTTTCAGTAGTTTAAAAGGAAAGAATATTAACCCTTTAATGGTTATGAACGAGTTCAGCTCGCAATCGAATCGTGCTTAATAATGCGCGTAAACGAGTTCAGCTCGCGAGCAAGATTTCGACCGAAATGGTTACAAACGAGCACAACTCGCGCAGTCAGATTTTCCCCCAATGCGCGCTGACGAGCTGAGCTCGTTCGCCTTTATTATTCTGCATTGATTATGTTACAAACGAATCCTACTCCAAATTTAATTAGTTTTATTGTCTATAGATGTCAGTACGGGTTCCATAAATTTCTTTTCATAATGAAGTGGGAATTTTTTTTAATACCTTGTTCTTTTAATGAGTATTTTGGCGCGTTTTTTAGAGTGTTTGAAAAGTAAAATGGCTCAAAAGTGAAAATTAGATAATTATGATGATGATTATGATTGTGATACAGAAAGCTTATCAAGTTTTGATTCTGATGAAGATTTTGTTCACAGTATATCAAGCTCAGAAGACGATTCAAGCGATGAGGAAGATTTTTCGAGTGTTCGTCAATGGTGTAAAATTGATTCAAGCTCTCATGCTCCTAGTCGATTTAGTTTTACTGGTGATGTGGGCATGAAAGCGAGCGTGACAAATATTTTTGATCCACTAGAGTACTTCGAACTGTTTTTTACTGATGAAATTGTTAATCATATTGTAACTGAAACCAACATTTTTGCTGCTGAAAATTTAAATAAATTTAAAAGCAAAGAACATTCCCGAACTCATCATTGGAGTGAAATTAATGCGAATGAATTGAGAGTATTTTTTGCAATATTAATTTTGCAAGGAATAATTACCAAACCAACTGTAAGAATGTATTGGTCAAAAAGAAAATTAATTGAAACTCCTAGTTTTTCTAACCTCATGAGTTCCAGAAGGTTTGACCTTATTATGCAATTTATTCATTTTGATAGGAATGAAAACACTGATTCTTCTCTTCCTCATCCAAAACTTTAAAAAATATGGACCGTTTTAAATTACTTACAGAAAAAATTTTCAGAAGTTTATACACCCGAACAAGACATATGTATTGATGAAAGTCTATTGCTGTATGAAGGGAGACTTTCTTGGACACAATACTTACCACTTAAAAGGGCCAGATTCGGTATCAAAATGTTTATGTTGTGTGAATTTCATAGTGGATATGTGTGGGCTATTATAATTTGTGTCGGTAAAGGCACAGATATATCTGAAGAAAATAAAGAATGTTCGTTTTCTACTCAGGTAGTTTTGACATTGTCTAAACCACTACTAAACAAAGGATACTGCCTTACTATGGATAATTACTACAACTCTCCCGAGTTAGGGGAAATGTTATTAAAATCTAAAACTGATTTTTTTGGAACATTAAGACCGAACAGAAAAGATCTGCCGAAGGAACTGAAAACAGAAAAGCTTAAAAAAGGAGACTTACTTGCCTACCAAAGAGGTAAAATGATGATCATGCGATGGAGAGATAAAAAATATGTTCATTTTATAAGCTCCATTCATAACCCAGAAATCGCAAAAGTCCCAAATAAATTGAAAAATGTGGAAATAGAGAAGCCTAAGATTGTTTTAGATTACAATAATACGATGGGTGGTGTAGATCGCATGGATCAGCAAATTGGATATTATGATGTTACTCGATCTCGTCAAAGAAAGTATTACAAGAAAATATTTCGTTATTTATTGAACATAACAATTTTTAATGCTTTCCAGCTGTGGAAAAAAAAGGGGAATAAAAAAATCAAATTTGGAATTCAGAATTGAATTAGCTGAAAGAATTATTGAAAAATATCACACTCACAGACAATTAAAATCAAAACCTACTGAAACAGTTTCGAATACTTTAAGATTGTCAGCACGAAACTTTCCTGATTATATTCCATCCACAGAAAAGAAGAAAGAACCAACTAGACGATGCGTTGTATGTTGCAGCAAAAATGATGCCAATGGAAAAAGAATTCGTCGTGAAACACGTACTTATTGTAAAGACTGTAATGCCCCATTATGTGCAATTCCCTGTTTTAAAGTATATCACACACAAAAAGATTTTTAGGTAATATTATTAATAATATATTAAATGTTTCATAAAATTTTACATTAGTTGTATTTATTTAATCCTTTCAATTTAATATTTGTCTTATATTTATAATTATTTTTATTTATGTAATTGATTATAATTATTTATAATTCACTATATAATAATTATCGATCATTAATTGTTTTTAAGAACGTGAAAACTGTTATTTATGTACTATAAATACTTTCAGAATTTTTTTAAAACGCGTTAGGCGAGCTATCTACGGCATAGCCAGAGAAAGGTGACATTTTCGGAAGAACGGCGGTGGAAAACAGCTGCCACTTTCGACTACTGTTTACTCGTACTACTGCGCGAATTAAGGAAACAAAAACTGCTGGTTTCCCTAACCGTCAAAGGGTTAACAAACCAGGTAACTAAACAATTTCATATATTGTTAGTCTTTACAGTATTACAGAAGTAACAGAGATTCGCTTAATAAATTAATAGGAAATCTACATTGTAAAACATTAACAGCAGAATACTTACAATATCATCTAGGCGATGCTGGTAACTGGGTCTCTTTGAATTTTTATAATATTTTACTGGCCCGTTAACCACTGGCCTCTGAAAAAGAAAATTGAAAATCAGATTGAGAACAAGCATATTCATGTACAAGTAAAGACTGAAGAATGCAACTAAATCATTCGTCATAAGAAACATACGAAAACACAACCAAGTTCTCTGAATATGTATCCTGATTTCTCACTACGGCATGAATGCATGCATTGGAATAATATAGTTAATTCTTATTCGACCAGAGAGATCCGATTAGATACAAATCCTGGATTTTCTGAAGCGAAATGGAGAGTTATATTCATTCATGTTCTGCTCATTTCTGAGAAAAAGCAATAACACCAGCTGCGTTCACATTCTGACATGAAGCAATAAACATGGTTCCGAAAATCGAGAATTATTGAATATAGTCCTTTCGATTGTGTAACTTCAAAATTCAGTACGCGTTTACACATTTAATCAAAATGCGATGTAATTCTCATTAATCTGAGTTATTGCATTCAAATCTGTGCAAATTATCTTTCAAGCTCAACCTTTCAAATTCAATATTATTTATGTTAATTTGAAGATGCCTTTCAAATAAACGGAAAATACTGAAATACAGCATTCTGAATTTCATTCATTTACGTCATATGAGTTACCGTGTTAACAGAAAAAACTGACAGGTTAGTTTAAACCTTAACTTTGGAACTGAAATTTTAAGACTTAACTAGAGGGGTCTACAAGGCAGCATTACATTTAGACTCAAATTAAATTTTCTAATGAATGTATTAGTATGAAAAACGGCCAATATATTTTGCAGATATATTTGATATATATAGATATGTTTCAGAAAATAAACAATCATTCAAGAAGTGAATACTTCGGAAAATTTTTCTCACATTGCTCAAACTGCTCTTTAATTATCATTTTTAAATAAAAAATCATTTTAAAATATTTTTTCAAATTATTTTTCCAGTATATAAAGGTATATAAAAAACAATTTAATGAAAAATTCAACAATCATATGAGATATAAAATCGAACCATTTTTATTGGGTTGCGTGACTTTCATATTAAAGAGCGGTAGGGCATTTTAAATATACAGGTTAAGATCTACTATAAAAATCTATCTATAAATTCTAGATCTCTTGGTATATTAATATATTTTATAATTTTTTAAAAAGACATTGTCCTTAAAAACATTAGTAGTACTTGAAGATACAAGTCAGAATCAAACGAATGAGAACTTCCATCGAAACACTTCTGTACAATGATCCTTATCACCAAATTAACTTTCTTCATTTAAAAGTGACTGGACCACTGCTTCATAATTGTAATTGGATGATATTTCGGGATCTAAATTTTAGCGCCATCTGCTAATCCTTGTTTATCATTGGGACACTAACAGGGACAGTGGTCTTGGAGACCGCGCTCAAAGAAATAACTGAATCATTTTAAAAAGCATCTATTGAAACTGGGGGAATAAATAAACGTATATTGACCATCTCAAAACAGGAAACTACAGGGTCAATCCTTTAATTGAGCTAAAAATAGAATAGGAGTGACCTAAAGACCATCGCTAGCTGTGTCTCAACAGACCATGCATCCCCAGCCAAGGATTAAAAAGGAGAAATTTTTAAATTCGTTACAAATCTCTAAGTTGACTTCTTCAGGGCTCTTGTAATAGATAAAGGATTTGGAAATAAAGTGCACTATTCCTTTTTCTTTGTTAAAAGCGAAAAGGAGTGAGCGACTCTCACTCATGTCATTAAAAAATAAATTTTGAAAGGAAGTTAATATTGGATGCAGCATTTTCCTTACTTAAAAACCTTCCCCCCAGATTGATTATGTATTATATATATACTTATTAATCTATAGATTAACCAACCTTAAACGAATTGATGTCATGAATACAAAAAACATCAATATAGTTTAGAATAAATCAATTATAATATTTCTAATTGCATTAATATATATTGGTCTTCAAAAGTAGATGGAAGGTGTTTCAACTTTCAAAACAAAAGAAAAGTAAGCATTTTAAATTCAAAAATGCTCAAAACAGGGTAGAAATGTTCTAATGAAATAATTCCTCTCATTAATTTTAAAAAACATGCATTTTATTTCTTTATAGGATTTGCAAGATACAGAAACTTTTCAAAAGAATCTTTTGAATATAAATGCGATGTAGCTATTCTTAGTATTGACCGAATCATGTGCAATTGAGAGTGTTAACCATTCAGTGAATTAAAAGTATTACAATATTTCAAAAGAAATAAGAAAAGATGGAAACTGTTATACCAGCACTGAAATACATTAACGAATCATGAGTATTTCCCACAAAAGTTAAGTTTATTTTTATTTGTAATTTTTATATAAAGCGCAATTGCAGTAAAACAAAAAAAGTATTGTTAAATTTTTTTAAAACTTATTTTAAGTAACAAATTACTTTCCTACATTATTTTAAACACTTCTGTGAAAACTTCTTGGTTAACATTTATGTAGTGTTTCATATTTCATAGGAAACCTTTGAATAATTGTTATGGAATGCGATTCCTTTCAAACAATTTGTTTTAAATAAGTTTAAATACACAAAATGATTATAAAAATGTAATACTTCAATAAAAAAATCCCTAAACCAAAGGATCCAGATCGAATAGTTAAAAATGGAACACTTGGAATAGATATACACAACGTATAAAAAATTGGAAAAATGTGAATTGCGAGAGGTTTTTTTATAAACTATTGAAGTGTCGTATAATTGATGCGACACTACT
>JAPMOQ010017292.1:161321-186626 GCA_026543055.1 Argiope trifasciata | reverse complement strand
TTTTTTTATAAACTATTGAAGTGTCGTATAATTGATGCGACACTACTTGTAATATCTTAAGCAATATTTTTGTATTGTAATCAGTGCATATATTGATAGGTAAATGATTACGCAAAAGAAATAGAATATTTCGTAAATTTGAACTTGCCCAGATTACAAAACAGTGTACGAATAAAAAATGTCGCTTGACCATTTAAACTATCGCGTTGAATGTGGAAAGATGTAAAGGGAGTTTGATTTCGCTACATGATACACTCCTACCCATAAAGTAGGCAGAAAACACAAATAGACGAAGTCTACATGCAAAGAGTAAATTAATGTGTATATAATTGCCTCGTTATCTGAAAATTGATAAAATTAGTATACCAAGCAATTCAGCAGTCATACCATAACCAGGGAATGACTAAGGCAGGGGCATACAGGGAAATTTCTCTGATGAGCTGCATCAGTGCTCCCCCCCACCAACAAGTAAAAAAACCCATAAACAAGTTCTATGCTTCTATATATGGTTCTTCATTACTGAAATAAGGCAACAGAGCTCCCCACCCCGCAAAAAATAAGTTTTTGCACCTGGCTCTAATTATGCCAAGTCGGGCCCTGACCATAATACCTTAAAAAGAGGCTTAACGGATGTATGCTTCAGTTCATAAACAGAGATATCCGAAAAATAGTAGACAGCCAAAGCGGAAAGCATGAATAGAAGAACCCATTTGCAAGATGAGATGAGTTACAGGGCTACCGGTGTGTTGCAAGTTGGTGCAAGACACCAAAGCAGAATCTGCCTCGTAATGTCATGCGTATACTGCAAAACCAATCAAAGGAGCAAAAGTGGACTGTGTTGCATTGTACCCCAAGCCCAAACGCCAGTTAAAAACGTGGGTCTGAACGCCAATCACTACAACGCGAGACAGCTGCACCATGCTACAGTGTGTCAGACACCTCAAGACACTATAAGCATGACAGATGGCATTGCAGCACTCATTAACAACAAGGCACATATCCTGCCAGACTTTCTAGCAGCTTGCACGTAGGCGGACTGTTCTCATGCTCATCTGTCGTTTGTGTCCCCCTCTACCCACAGAATGTCAGAGCACTATTGTATTGAGCCCGTGAATATCGCTATTGGACGTTATAACAGAAGAGCTGCGCATTCATTCCGGATAAATTCCGATTTAATATCCAGAAATATTCTTGAAGGGCAAGATTAGGGCTAGAAACAGGAACACGCTATCCGGCTCCCAACATTTTCGAAAAGGACCATCACAGATCTGTAAGTTTACTTGTCTGAGAAGAAAGAGCAATGAACTCCTGAGCTCACATCCATGCATCCGATCATTGTTCCGCCACAGTCACCCAATTCCGAGACCAATTCCTACACACTCTTGCGAGTCCTTATTTTTACTGCAGTGGGAACTGACACGATATTTACGGACTCTATCACCCACAATGCTGGAATCTTACTCGGCACTTTGGGAGAGACCTAGAAGACAAAACCATCTTACAGACACAGCAAGGGTATCCGACAAATCAGGGAAAACTAAGTCTAAAACTAAAACTAAAAAACTAAGACCCCAGGGAGAAGTTATTTTGAGACATGCAACTCCGTAGTCATCATACCCTGTGAAGAGAGCGGGTGTTTTCTCTACCTATAAATGACAACCATTTCCTTTATAATCAAATAGTCCAATTCTAAACCAGCCAAAAAAGGCCTACAGCCACTTCTGAAACGTAATTCTAATAATTTGGTGTTAACCCAATTCAGTCCAATCATCAGGCACCATATCACTTCCAATACTTATTTCGAATCTGTGTCTTATCGAATTCATTCCGTCCGTCACCAATCAATATTTCCGCTCTCACAACTTATTCCAATTCATAAACTAATCCATTACCAAGTCCAAAGTCATTATCGTATGAAGCTATAACATCACAGAACCTTACCACAACCTGTCACTTCGCTTACTGGATAGAAAAATAAAGCAGGAATGTCCTAACTTGTGGTGCCATTTGACAAAGAATCGAGAAGTTTTTCCTATTAACCAGAGACGACCTTTTATTTGGACCAAGACCACTTGTGAGTGGACATCAACAAGTAGTGATCGCCATCACCAATTTCAACGCACGAGCAGAGATTGTCTTCCCTAATGTCGAACCTATAAAGATAGGATGGGAATCTGCCGTTCCCAGTAAGCAGTTTAATTACATCTTCCCGAAAGTGGCAACTCATGCTCATCGGGTGTACGCGTAGCGAAGTAGTTCTGCCTTTATCTGACAAGTCCAACCTTTCTTGCTACGTCTGAACTGTCCTCAAGATTTCATGTGACCTTTGATATTCAAAGTTGACAATCCCCAACACTGATGCTGATTTTGCCTTGGCATTACAGCACTCAGTTACAACAGGAAGGGCCATATCCTGCCAGACTTTCTCGCAGCTTGCATGTATTCGGACTGTTCTAACGCTCACCTCTCGATTGTGTTCCCTTCTCTCCACCGAATGTCAGAACACTATTGTATTGCGCCCATGAATATCGTTATTGAAAGTTAGAGCAGACGGACCACGTATTCACTGCGGTTGAGTTCCGATTAAATACAGAATTATTCCAGAAAGCAGGAATATGGCAAGAGACCGGGACACGCGATCCGTCTCCAAATATTTTCAAAAAGGACCAAAATTTACTTGTTTGAGAAGGAATAGCGAGGAACTCCTGAACCGACATCTATGTATCCGCTCTGGATCCCTCTCTTCAACCACTGCGAATTCTTACACCCTCTTGTGCATCCTATTTTCACTGTAATGAGTACTGACACGATATTTAGGGACGATTTTATCTGCTCGCATACAATGCGATTGGTGTGGAGTTAACTAAAGGTGAAGTCAATTCACATATTTCGTAACCTTCAAGACATCTGGATCCGATTCCCATACAGCATGCGTGGAATATATTGTGAAGATGGATTAAAGGGCGCAATGTACCGCCATGTACCAATCACAAGCTCCCACAAGCCTTATTACTGAAATGTGCATTGCAGCAAAAAGTAGCTAACAATGACATTCCTGCATTGCCTGTCAAGCTGGCATATCAGCTAGAGGATATGATACCAATCATTATCGAGAAGATCCCACTACACATTCTGCCTGCGAATTTTTGATGTCACACCGAGATTATCATAATTTATAGCAAAAGTGCTTTTAAACTTCAATTTAACATCCTATAACAATTAGAAATATGCAATGGTAGTGTGGCACGGTTAACGAATTTCAGTTACTACATACAGATATTAACAAGTTGTGTCCAGACCCGACCATTCATCTTCACCTAATCTAATTCTTTGTATTAAAATCCGCTTATGCAAATTCGTGACTTATCCTTTTGTAAAACTACATTACGAATTAGCACTTGAAATTCAATACTCAGAAAATCTCATCAGGCCAAACTGACTCAAAACTTTCCACCTTCATTCAAAATCCCCACTTCCATCTCCAAACTTCTAATATTATCATTGGAAGAAGGGAGTGGAAAATCGACCACTGACTAGAAATCTGAACTTGCTGTTAGATACATTTCAAATGATTATTGCTTCTATTCTTTAACATGGTCAGTCATTTAAGAAACCAAAGGTGTTAAGATTGATACTTTTTAATTAGAATAAACAATGAATTATCGTTTAAGACTTTTCATTACTTCCCATATTTACGAAGGCAAGGGTAACAAAAGCACTTTTTATATGTCACTTTAGAATATTACTGGAAGTGGAAATTTCGCCTTTTTACAGTTTAGAACTTGGTACGGAATGCGTGCAAGAAATACCATTTACTCAATATGGAAACAAATACAATACTATGCAATGGAAACAACTTGTGATATTTGGAAATCTGTTAGTTTTATTCAAAGGACGATTTGTATGTTATTCTTAAATTTCACTCATCGGAAAAGTTTCAACCAAATGTAAGAGAATCTACATAATTCAGTCCATGCCATAGCCTAACGATCAAGCTAGGGTTTTGCCAAAAATGTAGGGATCCTTTACCTATAATGGAAGACCATCTCTGAATACTGAAGTCATTTTAAGTTATTTATATGAGAGATAGGGTGTCATTTCACTATCTTCAGAAATGTAGAGAACTTAATGATTATTTTTTTTATGCAGGAATCTCTTTGCCTCTCATTATATAGATGGATATAATATACTGTGAGTTTTTATATTCATTTCTAATGGATATCTTTCAATTGAGTAACAAAATAGGTATGAAGTATTTAAATGTTCAAAGGCAACGAAAAAAAAATTACTTATGTTTAAAAGTATATGAAATTCCAAATAAATCCTTCTTACATTTCATATGAATAAAAAAAAAATCAAGCAAAAAGCATACATAAATAACTATATTTGCGAATTATGTTTTTTTTTTTTCTCAGTTGATGAAATATTACGTCTGCATTTTAACTTTTGAAGCACGAGATCAATAAAATGCATATTTTATTCGGGTCAAGAAAACAATCAACAGTAGTCCTTATTTAGAACCTTCCTAAATGAGTAAAATGATACGAAACTTCCCCAAAAAACTCGGTACAAATTTCTTAAAGCCTGCTGAATGCCCATTGTATAATTACCCCGATTATTCTCAAAAGAATGCTGAATTCTGTGCATCATTCCGTTGGCGTTTTGCAGGTTAAACTGTTAAAAGAAGTGATTTAATCAGGTTTATAAAACACGAACTTCTACCTTGGAGTAAATGTTTCAAAACGTTAAGTAAAATTTATATTAAAATTCTGCTGATATTTGATATGGAAAAGTAATACATAGAAGAAATTTTGTACCATCTTAAAATTCCAAAAACTTTTCAGCGATTAATCTGATTACCGGAATAATATCTGTAGTTTTATATAAAAAAAATTCACCAATAAGTTCCATTCCTAAGATTTTAAATCAAATTCCATTATTTTATCAAATGAAATTTAATCATCTTTAATTTTTCTGTTTTGATACATAAAAATTTGGCAAAATATAAATAATCTGTATGATTTTACAGACAAAGACATACTACTTTTATTTTACTTCTGTACAATTTTAAGTATTTAATAAGATTCATTTTAGCTGCAAATTTCTCTAGAGATCTTATTAAGTATGCCTAAATTTCTAAGATTCTTTAATTTCAAAAACCAGATGAATATAATTTTAACTATGCATTTTATAAAGAACTATCAATTCAGTGCAATACATTAAATAAAAAAGCAAGCTTTATACATTACTAAACGTCTTCAGTGGCTTAAACTATTTATGAAAATGAGATGTTTTTCGATAAATGTTTAATCATTTTAAATATTTTGCTATTAAAAAATAATATTTTTTCAATATGCCTGCCTATGAGAATGCGGCGATTTATATTATATAAAAAGTGTAACTTGTTCGTTGTCATTTGACCAAGCGCTGTAGACGTTTTCAGCTTTAAATGCGGGAAAATTTAAATTTAGTTACACATTTTTCCAAGAGAAATTAATATTTTTGATATTAATATAAATCTTTGAAAATATTTAATTCCATTTGTTTACTTTCTTTTCAATTATATTTATATTTATATTTCAAACCTATTACCTTTCTTTAGTTTTACAGTTGATGCTTATATCTATCTAAGTTTCTTAAATTTAAGTGGGGTTATTTTTTCAGCGATTGCTAAGATGTGGATTTAAATTTGAAATAATGCATTTACTAAATTAATTTTTATTATATAAAATCATTTTTTCTCAATTTTAGGGGCGTCAGTATATGGACGAAATTCAGATTTCTCACTGGAGAAATATACCTCGTTTGAATCCCTGCAAGACAATCAGCCTTGAAAAAGTTCCGACCGTTCCTGTTTTAGTTCAGTTTTTATGCTACTTTAATCCATTTTTAGTTATTTCTAGTTTGGTTTATATTTCAAACTCTTATTCCTTATATGATGCAGCTTGTACTTACATAAATGAGTGATTTAGATGGTTCACGATTTTCACTTGGTAGAAGTCATTATGCAAGTTCAGCTGATAATTTAAATGTTTCAGCCTAATAATATTTCAATAACTCATTTTTTATCCAATAGACAACTTGCATTAATTTGTCCTTAAAAAATAGCTAAGCAAATTAGTCCCGTCCTTCCCTAAGCCTTTTTGAAGTATGAAAATTCAGAATATTTCAATAGTTCTGGGTAAAAAATTTTTATAATCTAAAACGATATTCATTAGCCTCCTGCTCTATAATTATATACTGTGCTGCTTGATACGCACACTTAATAGTGCAACATATTAATCAGACAATATATTTTAGTACATTTTCATTTACTAAGATTTAGTTCAAGTAGTAGTGTACTTGTGCACTGTTTGTATCTTACAAATAATTTTATTTTTATTATGAAATACTAACAGCTATACAAAAAGAAATTTTTAAGTACTCAGATTCAGATATAATTTGAAAAGCAGACTTACCCTAGCAAAATTGAATACTGGTTGAGGCAAAACAACCTGTTGCTGTTGAACTGGCATGGGCGGTGCCGGCATGGCCTGTACTGGCTCAGGTGGTGGCTCCTCCACTTGAATTGGCATTTCTAATTCTTCAACAACAGCCTCAGCCTCAATTTCGGCTGCCGGGGCCTCTTGCATCTCTTTTTCTATATCAGCTTCTTGAACCTGGGTGGATGCATCACCCTGAAAAAGTATAGTGACACTCTGAATATTAAAATGCTATTCTACAGTAATAGTGGCCGGAAAGAAAAACCAATAAAATAATCGAAATTCGTAAAATCATCGATTGTTATTGAAATACAGATTCTTAAAATTTCACTTTATATTCTGATGAAGCTTAGTTAAATAATAATTCTAAGAATCGATATGAACTGCGATATATTAATAAACAAATACTTTATATGAATCTAGTTAGAAGGAACTCGCATAAAAAATTTTAATGGACGATTAAGAACAATATTTAAAGAAAATGATAAGCAAATACTTTAAATTTCTTACCGTATTTTCACCTTTTTCTTTGATTCTTCTATGAAGATTGCGATTTTCTTCATTTAAATCCTCATTCCTCTGTTAAAGAAAAAGATTCCCATTTATTTCATTAAATCGATTAAAATATAAATGTATCAGTATGCATTGTAGAATAGTTCGAATATTGATTATACAACTAATCTGGACAATTTTGGCATATTATCTTTCAATTGATTTTTAAAACGGCCATTTTTAAAAATAGTTCAAAAGTTTCATAATTAATTAGTCTCACCCGATACTTTTGTATTACATGGAAAAATGACATTTCAAGCAATTTCTATTGTTAAAATAAACAATAATGAAAGTTATTTTGAAAACAAGTAAATTTTCAAATTTTGTTCAATCCGGTTCGATTCTAACAAAAAAAATCAAATCAAAACACTTTAATATTAAACTTTTCGTGACAAAAACAAATTCGATACAAAAAATGCATTAAAAATTATTAAACCTCAAGGTCTGATGCAATTTTTTCAGAGAATGAAATTCTCAGGGTTTGAATTCCAATGAGGATCGATTGAGCCCAAAATACCTTAAATATTCAGTAAAGTTTCATAATGCACTTTTGGGATTTTTTAAAATCTTTGGGTTGCCCTTTTCATACAAATTAAACTCTCAGCAATGTAATTAAGCGAATTTTTCAATAAAATGACCGACACTCTTCTCTCCAAAAACTTATGATACGTGTTCTAATTTTTAATAATAAAGAGTTATACGCGATTCTGGGTCATGTTAATTGTCAATATTTCATATTCATCTTATAAGATACCTAAGAAATGTCAAACTAGATTCTTCATTGTTTTTATTTTTCTGATTTTTCTCAGTTAGGAGTCTATTTCATGTCTTATTTGCGATTGAATTGTTTGGAAAGGATTAGCCCCTTTTTTATTGACCGAAACTCTGAAAAATTTTCCTTTTGAAATTTTTTTTTATGAAAGATACCAGTTTGCAGGCAATTTGTTCGAGAATCTAATATTTCTCACAAATGCACGAAATCTGCCATCTTTGTTTCAATTTTATTTAAAATGATTATTCATGGGATACAATTTTATAAAGCTTTTTAATTGGTTACTGTCCGATTTCCTACAACTAATTGTATTTAATGTTATAATTTATATCTAAGTTATATGCTTATGTCTTATTACATTATATCCAATATGCCTCTTAAATTCTTATCAAACCTTTAGAGTACAAATTAAAAAATTTGTATCAATTCGGGAAGAAAAATTCCGCATTTTCAAAGTTGACCCATTTTGATCTAGTTTTGCTAAACTGTACGGAATTATGTTCATTTGAAATGCAACAGAAAATTCTAATTTAAAAGCGATTCCGAATATTAGTAATTATTTTGAATAACTAGTTTTTTCTCCTTGCGTTTAAATCATTAATACTTTACTTTTAAATCATAAATGGCTTTTCAATTAAATTCTATTGATTATCAAAAAGTTGCTATCATTAGCCAAACAGTGCTTAAATATTTGAAACCGATAGAAAATCATGCCCATTGTACAATGAAATTGACATCTATATTGTTTTGTTTAAGAGCCAAAGAGACTGAAAACCATTTTTTTAAACTGCCAAAGTTAACCCCAATTTGAGGTACCAGAAAAAAAATTGGGAATATTTTATGAACAGATGTGTACCACTACATGATGGTAAAAACTCTTGCTTACGGTGTAATGTATAAATATTCATTGCACTCTGTAGATTTAAACTACAATCTGAAATTTTTATAATTTAAACGAAAACTGCGCATTACAATTTTTAAATTGACATGCATAGGAAAAACAATAAAATATTTCACAGTATCTAGAAGTTTAAATTATCAAAATTTATTTGTATTTCGTGTGTAATAGTAAAGATGCATGAAAGCTAAAGATTCAAGTGGAAAAGGTGAACTTTTGGAAATCAGTAACAAAAACAAAAAAAATAAAAGTTTGTTTTAAAAAGCAATTTCCTAAAGTGGGGAAACTTTTCAATTCGGTAGAAAAGAAAAATTCCCAATTTCCATTAAGAAAACCTCCCTCATAGTTAAAAAGCTCAGAAATATACTGTATCTACGATAACGCGCAGTTATTTTAATTTCTTTAAATATCTGTAAATAGATAAATATCTATAAATTGTGAAAAGATATGGAATTAATTGAACAACTGCATTATTTACACCTAGAAATTTGATTTAAATAATAAGAATCTTTATAAAAAGACAAAATTAGTGTCAAGTTTTAAGTGAAGCTACGAAATACTCTTTTCAGAAATTAAATGTTAGTAACCGAACCGTTTGACGCCATTTTGAAACTCGAAATTTATCCGATCAGAATTTTCTCTCGATGTTTTTTCTCTCATATAAAAATAGTATTCAAAACTTGAATTCATTTTATTTGAGTCTGAATGCAATACAACTATAGCATTTTGAACGCATTTAAAAATTTGGGTATCATAATATGCGCTTCCAATTACAATACTTTTTCTTTCAAGTCAGAGAAATTGCACACAATTCAATATATACATTTCTGATGAGCAATTCGGTAAAGAATGACAGTAAACGAAATAGTCTACTTTAAATTTTAAGCAAGTATCAATATTTTTTATCTTCAAACAGATGCTTATAGATGTGACTGCTATCTGTATATCATGTCTCGAATGATTCAAAATCGAAAAAAAAAATTGTCTATAGAGAAAACGGCGGAGATAAATCCGCCAAATTTGAAGTTATGAATTAATAGCAGATTTTAACATTTATTAGGTCAATATTTTTGATTTTTTTATTACTAATTTCATAATACACTATTACGGAAAAGTTTTATAAGTTTTAAAAAAATTCAAATACAGGTTATTTATGGTAACTTTTTTTAAACTTCAGGTTTTATTAAAATTAGCAGCAAAAGTATTGATTATAGATGAGAAATAAATTTGAAAAATAAAGAAGAGAATAAAATCAAACATTTACCTACATAAAATGTTTAGGACTAAATGTTTGATTCTCGTTTAGGGTTTGGATGAGTTACTCAAAACCAGAAATCGGAAAAAGAATGAATTGCTTCAGTTCCTATGCTAATATTTACCGATGTCTGAAATTTGCTACTATCGTTATTTTCATCACAAAATTCATATTTTAATGAAACACAAGAATCTCAAGAAAATTTTTGAAATCAAATTTACTCATATGTTGAAGTAAAATGTAAAGCATGCTTTTAATTAAGCCATATACCGAGTATTAAGTTGTTTGCAAAACATTTGTATAGAGTTTAATGATCGAGAAGGTGTGAATACATCTTTTCTAAAATTTAACTTATATTGCTAAGGTAAGAAAATTAGTTTTAAAAAGGTACAGATTATTTGTTGAAATTCAATGATTTGAAAATAATCAGGCAGGTGCAGATTGATGTTATCTAATTTAAATTACATTATCGAAGTTCAGATGGTTAATAGATTACATTCATCATTCAGATTACATTATCAAATTTCAGTATACAAACGGATTTTCCCTTCGTAAAAATAATGTAAAATTTGTAATTGTAACAAAGTATAGTTGTTACAGTATAACCAAGCTTATACTTTCTTGTTTCTCGTGACTGCATTAAACTTTCTCGAGAAATTTACAAATTAAGAACGAGTAATCAATGGCAATTTCGAAAATAGAATATACATGTGTGGGTTAGTCTTAATAAACTAGAAAGGGTTGAGATTTGAAATCGCTAATCCGAACAAAAGGTTAGTCGATTGCGCAATTTAAATTTTTTAAAAATGCTGTATCATGCAACGAAAATAGATGTAAGAAACTTTCATCAATGACTCAAAATTTTGTAACCCAAAAGATATTTTTACACGACCTTGAGGATGAAATATATTTATTGGAGATTTCATTGCAGTTCAATATTTTCTCCATATTCAAAAACCATCAAAATTAATTTAAAAGGAAATTTGTTAAATTAGATTTAAACCTTTGTATTCTAGCATTATAAGTACTTTGCTTCCACATATCTGTGATAATTAAGCTATTATTCCTTGAGTTGTTTTAAAGAATTTTTTTCTTATAAATAATTCCTGGCAGAATTTGCATTAATGAATTTAAAATTTATTTGACGGAAGTAAAAATAAGCAATTACCATTAAAATATTCCAATTTTAAAGTTCCAATTAATTTAAAATTCAACAAATGAAAAAAAAATCTTAGGGAAACGATTTGCTCATGTCCTTTTAAACTTGAACATAACTTTCCACTGATATAAATTTCATAGCAGCACTAATCATTTCCTTTATAGACTCTGGAAATTAACTTTTATAAAATGTTTTGTGATTATATAATATAATTTGCAGAAAAACAAGACTTAAGAACTGCGTTAGAATATTTTAACAGATACACGGGAGAAAAGAAATAAAAAAACGGATGCTTAATTTATATACAGAACAACACCTATTTTAATAATTTTTTTACATTAAAATACTTTTGTTTCTACCTGGTAATATCCTTTAGGATATTACCTTTCTGGAGGCACCATCTTGTTTCATATCAGATGAAGTTATGCATACGCAAGCACAGGGCAATTGAATATTTTCGGAAAAACTATTTATTGATGTCTAGAAGGTTCGTAAACGCTCATGACTTAATAGAAAGCTTTTGTCTTTCGTATACTCTTTAATAATGCGATGAAATCGTGAAATCAAATTACCTGTTGAAGATGATCAATCCATTCATCTTTATTTTTATTCGACTCCTTCAGAGCCCTCACCTTCCTTTCTAACTCCTCCATCCTTCGAACGAGCCTTAAATGTTCCTGAAATCAAGAAAAGAATCGTTTTAAAAAATTATATTAAGGAAGTACAAATTCAGCATTGTAATGAGCATAGGTTTAAAGGGAAATATTTCTCAACACTGAAATTTAAATATTCAATTACACGAGGAAGCTTGTTTTGTTTAAGGGATGGAATTTGAAGCAGTATTGATATTTTACCAAGGCATTTATGCAAAAGTTTAAATGATAGAATACATGCTTGATATATTAAAAATTTTGGAAAGGTTTTGCTCTCCCCATGAAAAACAAATGACCAGATTTTTATATCATTGATATAATCAGTAATTGATGTATTTGACCAAAGGCAGAAGAACCGATTAACGAATAAAGAAAAAAATTCGCAATTTATAATATTAAAAGAAAAATTAGATTTGTGAAATTACTGTAATTTTAAACTTTGACAAGGCTCAATTTTTGAGGTTCCATCGCTGCACTAATATTTTGGTTTGGTTTATAAGCGTTAAATGCAGAGTTAGGCAATTTCCAATCTGTTATTTGTAATAATTTAGCAGTCTGTTCGGAAAATGTGCTTTTCTTCTTAACGAAAATCTCAATCAGGGGAAATGAAATCTACTCTCCAGTTTTCAGATAAAAGGAATTTTCTTCAAGATTCTAGAGATGGTTTATATTCGTTCTATTTAAAACAATCGGTTGATAACAATAAATTCAAAGATTTCAATACTTGAGGTTTTTTTAGTTTGGAAATATTTTCACTAATCGGGAAACGCTATCAAGTTCTGTTTATAATGTTTTTTAAATAATTATGTTTTATGCTATGATTTAATGGATTTCCAAACTCGTCAAAAGTCATAGCATCAATGAAAAATCGAGAAGCTTTAATAATTTCGAATTATCTAAACTTGAAACAATATCAAAAATAATGAGATTCCAGATGAAAATATTCCATGTAATATTTAATAATTGACAAAAACGTATCGAAAGCCCACTAAGCTGAGATAAATGAGTACAGATAGTCGCTTCATTCTTCTCGAAATAAGCGTAGTCAAAACGAGTCATGCGACTCCTGGTGACCCTTATGTAAAAATATTGTGTCTCCAAATTGCTAAGCTTTGCTTAAAATTGACACTCAACCTCTAGATTCCTGGCATTAGGTGCGGTCAGCATAACATTTCCCGACTTTCTTTCGAAACAAAACATTGGTTTCGAAAATAGTGTCTTTTTCATAATTAGTAGTCGAGTTTATTTTGAACCATTTAATGAATGCAATTAACGAGTAAAGTATAAGTTATTTTTTGTATAAATATTTTAAATTTTTATTTATCTAACAACTTCTTAATTTTACATTACATGTTCAAGTATACTCCATTATTTTTTCGTACAGATCAATTAAATTTGTTATAAAAATGATCCAAGTCTTTATCAAAATGCGGCACTTATGCTTATATCAATGCTATCCATGAGATTAGAGATGGAAATTACAGATTATTAAACCATATTTTATACTCTCATTTTGTGATTTTGTTATTTATTGCATTTATTTTTAAGAATTAAAACTGTAAGGAAAATTGTTCTAATTTTAATTCTCTCCATTCATTATACAAAACTAAATACTTGTAAAATGCATTTTAACATTCCATTTAAAGTGTTTAATTAATCACAGAATACTTATTTTTAAAAAGAGAATACTTAATTTTAAATATTTATTCTGACAATTGTTCATGCTAATAATTTTAGGGAATGAAGTCATGCAGTAATTTTTTAAATCAAAAATTTATTGAATTTTTAAATATAACTCGTAGCTACCTTATTTGTATAGATATGTAAGTGTAATTCTAATTTTATCCAGTTAATTTTAATTAAAAATTGAGAATTGTAAATATATCCCTGTATATTTTAATAAAAAATTGATAATTGCAAATATATCCCTGTATATTTTTTTATAAACTTTTCAATGTGTACTATATTTTAATCAATTTTTTAAAATCCCAATCTGACTATTGAGTATTTATTAAAATATCCACGGTGCGACCAATTCGAATATTTATGGTAAAAATGACACTGAAGGATGGAAATAATTAACTTTGTCTTAACATCATTACACAATAATTAATTGGTCAATGTGTTATTTATACATAAATTGTCGAGAAAGAAAAATCATGCCAAGCTCGAACGTGCAACACATTCGAGATTAAAATAAAGCAAGTAATAAAATAAGCAGTTATATACCTTTAAATTAAACTTAACAAAATGAAACAATAACTCAATGAAACTAGAAAATATTATTCAGTTAGTATCAAAATCCCCGAATGATCCAAGTTACGAAACTTTAAATTAACTTAAAATGGGTATAAATAGCTTTTGTTTATTATGTTTAAGTCTTAAATTGCATATGTCCAATTCAACAGTTAAATATATAGATGAAGATCAATATTCTTAATGATCTTCAAACAACTTTAATCGTTACGAAAAACGTTGTCTCGAGCAATGATAAAAGATGATAGAGTAGGTCTTCGAACGGGATTAATTTAACATTTTCTACTTCAGAGGGAAGGTTTTTAATCATCTTGTATAGTAATTATTATGATGCAGTAGGCAAAGATTCCTTATGGCATTAATGGATTTAAGAGTTTTGCCGAAAGGGTGATGTTGTTAATAAGAGTTTAGGTTTTTCAAAAATTGCAAAGCAATTGAATTTCATGAAATTTCAATGTTTTTTTTTCCCAAATAAGGATATTTTTCCAAACTCATTTACTGAGAAATCAGTAACACCTGTATGCCACTCCCTAAATTAAAAAAATTGTCTAAAGGCTAGCATGTCCCCAATAAAAAAAAAGAATAAGTTGATTAAATTTATGAGAAAATTTTAGCTTTAAATCTAGATGGACCAAATTTCACTTTTTGGCGAAACAGAATCGTATTAGCCTAATAGTATTGATATAGTTGAGAATAAAAACACCATGAAATCCAAACCCAATAAAAGCTAATTTTAAACATACAAGAATTGCAACGATATAAAAAAACCTTTGTATTAACGTCTTTAACCATTTTAAATTAATTAGATTAATATAAATATCCAGATATTTAAAACAGAGCATTTCGAAATGCAATTTTATCAATAATACTTAAATTGTGTTGTGATTGACACTTCAAAAATAGGCAGAGGAAAAAGATTTTTCAAGCGAGCAATGGAGTTAAAATTTTGAGCCACTTTTTTAGAAAATTTATAGATTTCAGGAAGAGCAAAATGTTTTAGATGCGACATGCGTTTCTTTCCAGATAAAATATCCTTCAATATATCAGCAAAATATTCTTTGTGTATCTGTGTAGATTGTTTTGACCAGGCATGGAGTTAATTTAAGCATGGGATATTTACAACCAAATTTAATTCATCAAAAATAACTACAGCTTTTTATTTAGCAGCAAGAAATGTTGATTGATGCGAGTATTAAATTGAAGCAAGAACCTTTTGTAGGATAAGCTATACTTAGCTTAAAATTCAGATTAATAATGTAATATTTATTAAACCATTAATATTAGGAAAACTGCATGAGTTAATTAAACAAGAAATGGCTAGAAACAAAAATATTAAAGCCATTACTATCAAATGGCATGTAAAATAGCCGCTTCTGAATGAAAGTCAAAAATGTTGAGATGCCCGTTTTGTCCAAATGAAAATGATAGATGGCAACTATTAAAACTAAAATGTTAAGAATCTTGCCGAAATCATGGCTGAATAATCTATTAAAACTTGCCTTATAATTAAAGGGCTCCAGCTAAGACTTCATTTCTTAGGGAATGGGAGGTTTTGAGAAATGAAAATATTTGTGGGAAAAGCTTGAATGAAGTTTAAATGAATTATGATATGAAATATGCAATTTAGAGAGGAAATTCACTGTGTAATCCAGGATTATCATTTCACAATTTATTAGCTGTACATAAATTTAATTCATGTCTTTTTTGAAATATCCCTTTTTCGAAAATGTACCCCACTTCAGCATCAGGAAGAGGTTGAATAAGAAGTTCATTCGCTTATTTTGCAGAAGCATACTTCTTTCCCTTGATATCAACACCATGAGAGATCCAATGTAAAATATTAGTTATATCGTTGAGTATGGCGTAGAAATTCACTTTTCAACACGAATGGATTATATAAATTTAAGCTGGTGACAGCTTCTATAGAGGGAGAGTAAATTTTTTTATAACCCTTATTTCTTGAATAGTGAAGAGCAATGATGATGTCGTGTCCGTGTTTCCACGGAAAGGTTCTGCAGTAGCTTCTGAGGGTAAAGACCCCTGAGCACCCAGAGGGCAGAAGTCTGACTTCTAGCTCAAACGAAGATTACACACTCAGTCGCTTGCACAACCCCTTTTTACAAAGGGGCACATTCACACGCCTCACAGACAGAACGCAGAGTAACAACCATGCCCGAACCGGGACTCAAACCCGGGACGCCCAGATCACGGAGAAGACACGCTAACCCTGTGCCAGGGCGCCGGCAGTGAAGAGCAATGTAAATGGTATTTAATTTCGATGCAAATACTAAGTAAAACGAATGAAATTTCAAATTTACAGCTTAATTGCTAGAGATTAAAGCTGCTACCCACGTTGTTAACGTACTTCGAACCCTCAAAAACATGCATGCTGTCCAAATCATTTGTAAATGAGAATTAAAAATCGATTAGCAAACAGGGCAGAAGCGTGTTTTGGGGAGTTTGGAATATATTTTTGGAATGTATGTCAAATTCAAACTAGAGGAGAATATGGATAAGTGTTCTGATTGGATCTGCACGCACTTTATGCACACGCTTTTCCAGTTTGAAAATACAGGAAGAACGAACATGATTTGAGAGGATTTTCCTGTTGTGGATGAGAGCGATTGCTTAATGTTTGAAAGAAATATCAATTATAGAGCATATTCCACCTCCTTAAGGTTCCTTCTCCAAAAGGTTTGTGCTGATCAGAGAAGGTATTAAAGCACCATCACACAGCCGACTGACATTTTTTAAATACGTAGTTCAAAGTGAGAGGTAGAAAGGCAATGTTGAAGTATACACAACACATCTGTGGTTCAATTTGAAATTGGTAAGACTGCGGCGATAAATACTTGTTATAGAAATGCGATCAACATCTAAAGCTATACTGCATTAACGTCGTAAAATATTAAGCGATCGTAAACACTTATTCAGTGAATAAAAATGCATGATAAAGAACCGATACCGACAAACATGATACCAAGGATGTTTTGCCTATTCCTTACAATTAATAAAATGTCATTAAGAAAAAATTTGTTTTTGGGTGCAAAGGGCCTTCTTGCATAGTATTTTCAGAGAAAATAAATGTTACGATTAGACCAAGTTAAACGCTGTGTGCAATTCTCAGTCAATGAAATCGATACGGACAGGTGGAATTTTTAAAATCAAAGTCTATAAATGCTACACTAAGGTACTGCCTCATGTTGTAATTGGAGACTAAGTATATACCATATTACATATTCACAGTACGCATTCGAATGCGCTGAGAAAAGAAACGGACTGAAAATCGGCAAGTTTGGAAAGTCTATTTCAAAAATAAAAGTTCTATATATTTTACAGGATAAGGGGTGAATGATCTTAGTTATATATTACTTAAAAGTTAGTACAATTTCAAATGACAAATTATGCCACTCGATTAAAAATAGAAAAGGTTAAAACTGAATTTCAAGTTAAAACTGTTTCGGTTTTTAATTCGAATTTTTTGATCCTCATGAATTTAACATTGTGAGAATCAATCGTCTCAAACTTTTAAAACCAAAGTTTGATTCTGGAAATCAATTAACACGCTGGTTAAACCGTGGATTAAAATTTCTTTATTTTTTTTAAAAGCACTCTGATTCCGAATATTTTGCATCTTGAATTTACTGTATTTTGCAGTTTGCGATATAATTTTGACTTAATAATTTTTGAAAAATATTTATATACCAAAAAGCATATTTGAAATGAAAATATTTTAATAGTTATATTTCAGTTATTTAAATTATTTGAAAGTAAAATAATTTAATTCAATCAGGAATCTGAGAAAATTTTCAAATTCTTTGAGGTATTTTATAAATTAGGAAAATTATTCTGTAAGGCACATCAGATTATTTTGAGTACTCAGAAAAATAAATGATTTCTGAAAAAAATATTTTTTACATTACGTTCAGTTTAATAATTTGCCTTTTAAAGTTGAAATTTTATGAGAGCTCTTAGAAAATGAGATGTATAGAGAAATGAAGAGATCGACTTAAGGTCTATGATAATATGAGTGCATTATAGGGTACCAAAATGCATAGCTTCAAAATATTTTACTGCAGAAACAAGTTGCATTAAATAATTGAAATTTTAGTCAGAATTAATTCTTTAGTACAGGTGAAAGTGAAACTTTGAAGTTTGGCTCAAATACACATTTACATATCAGGACGATCTTAAATAAAAATAAAAATTTAAGCACTAAATATACAATATTTTACTGGCAAATTTTTCAAGAATTCCACAAAATGACTCATGAAAAAAGAATCTCGAGATCATTTAATTTCTATTGCTTAAGAATGTATTTACAAGTGTTTCGTAGAAAGCATCTGAATAGAAATATTGGGTATTTTATAAATTGAAAATTAAGATGATTTCAAAGTATACAAGGTGGCCAGAAATAAAACACCCCTACTCTGACCTCCATGGATATCGAACTACTCAGTGTAAAGGCTCAAAATTTTGTACACATACTATTCAAAATATGGGGAAACGGATTTCACGAAAAAAAAATTAGTTCCTGAAATCACCGATAGGTGGCGCTGCACAACTGGAACTATGATCAAAAGACACAAATAATAATAAAAATTAAAATGTTTATGCGGAATGGAATGCTTCCATGCTTCCTTTTTAATTTTTCTGCCCCTTATGGAAAATAAAAATAGTAAAGAAGCTTGAACTCCCGTTGTAACTGCAATTTCATACTGTAACCAGAAAAATTTGCATAAAGCATGGTTAGAAGCCATGTTCTGGGTATAAAAGAAGTTAAAAGGTGGGGAATGTCATTCTTATTAGTGATGGCTGTCACGCTGCCAGAACGCGCTTTGCTTGTGAAGTTGTTTTACGAGAATAAAGGAAATGCTCCAGCAGCACTTCGAGAGTTTCGCCGACTTAAGGATTTGCGTAAGGGACCATTGCTTCCACAAGCTCTCAGGAGAATGATCGCTCGATTCGAGGAAACTGGACATCTTGGAGTTCAGCCTGGTCGAGGACGCAAACCGGTTCGTTCAGATGTCGTTGAAGATGTTGCCACCGGTATTGTTGAACAGTCAATGGATAATGTTTTAGGCTGCAGTAGTGCACGTGCAGTGTCACGACACTTGGGTGTTCCCTATAGCACAGTGTGGAACGTACTCAGAAAAATGGTGCATTGTTTCCCGTACAAAATCCGCCCTAATCAACAATTGCTGGCCACAGACAGGGAGATGCGACTGACCTTTGCATTGACATTTCTTGCTAGAGTTGAAGTGGATGCATCGTGGCCGTGGCAGATTCTGTGGAGCGATGAGGCCCATTTCCACCTCAGTGGAACAGTGAACACCCATAACTGTCGCATATGGGACACGACAAACCCCCGTACCTTCCAAGAGATTCCACTCCACTCACCGAAAGTTACAGTCTGGTGTGGATTCACAGCCACATTCATCCTTGGACCGTTCTTTTTCGAAGAGGTTACTTCCAATGGCCTTGAGACATGTACCGTGACGGCCAACAGGTACAAAAGGATGCTCGAAACATTTGTTGTACCCCATTTGCAGCAGCGCCAATGCCTTGACACCATTACTTTTATGCAAGATGGAGCACCTCCACACATTGGACTCCCTGTGCAACAGTTTCTTCGCCAACATTTCACCACTGACAGAATAATCAGTCGCGCGTTTCCGACAACTTGGCCATCTCGTTCACCGGATCTTAATCCGTGTGATTTTTGGCTTTGGGGACACTTAAAAAACCTTGTTTATCGAGAACGTCTGATAACCTTGGCAGATTTGAAAGAGAGTATCAGTCTGCATGTGAGAAGCATCTCAGATGACCAGTTACGATCCGCAGTTGAACAAGCTGTCCACAGACTTCACATTTTACATCTTCAGGAAGGGAACCATATTGAGCAGCATTCCCTGCATCGATAACGTCCTTGTTTCATGTATGCTTGGTACTTTCAAATAAAATGTGTTTAAAACGTGTTTTTGTGTCTTTTCAGCATACGTCCAGTGGTACAGCGCCACCTATCGGTGATTTCTGGAACTAAATTTTTTTTTCGTGAAATCCGTTTCCCCATTTTTTGAATAGTATGTCCACAAATTTTCAAGCCTTTACACTGAGTAGTTCGATATCCAGGGAGGTCAGAGTAGGGGTGTTTTATTTCTGGCCACCCGGTATATAGAAACATACCGGCCCGTGGATGGATTCATCGGCAAAGTGAATTCTTTTTCCTCCAGCCCCATCTGAAAGAATAAAATTATTCCTCATTTTATATTAGAATGACAATCAAGAAAATAAGTACACGATTACCCATTTTCATATTAGAATACAAGTCAGAAAATAAAAGCCATCTTTATTTACAATTTATTATTTAAATTACAATTTAGAAAAAGTAATTTTTATTTATACACCGTTATGATTTTATTGGCATCTAAAAATCATTCACAAGAATTCAGAATGACATTTGCCATCATTATACCCGAACATTGCAATTTTGAACAATAAACTTATTCGGAAAAACATTTCTTCCTTGAGAATTTACTATGTTTCTATTTTACTCATTTTTAATGACAGCCAAAATTATTTGTTCACAAAATGCATTTTATATACATGAAATGAAATATATCTACGTTTTTTTTTTCTCCCGGAAATGTTGGGTTCAAATTAAAAAATTAATAATGAACATTTACCTTATATTCAACAAGTGTTCTTGCAAATTTATACCGTTTTACTCACTTTGATAGTACAATGAAACCAATCAAATTGACAAGATGGAAAAACAGTTCGTAAAAATAAAAGGCACTGCAACGTTTTCTGTATCGCAAATAATCGAAATTAGAATTGCAAATCATGGATACTACTTGATTTTACAATAGATGTGTTTACTTATAAGTGAACCTCAAATTGGGCTTTCATTAAGAAACGAATACTTGTTTTAGAAAGGTATTCATTTTTAGTTTGAAATCGAAAATTTAATCTCCATAATCTCATAACAAATTACTACAGTAAGGAAAAGCAATTTTGTAAAAAGCATAATTAGAATCATGCTTATGATTCTGCTGATCAAATAATATCTTTGTATCGAAACATGCTCTGTTTTAGAATCCAAAAATACTATACTCAGTCACTCCTACCGTTTATGTATTTCAGTTCATTGATTCAGTGAAAGGGCAAAAAATGTTCTGAAAGGCATATTCATAGTTGATGTATCGACGAAATTCCAGCAGTTCCTGGAATTTTTGCTTTCGTCGCCAAGTAACCAAATGACCGCCAGTTGACAACTTTGTAATGGGTGCTGAATGTATACCATCTGACGCCAACTACCTTATTTATCAGATGACTGGCAAAGCTCTGAGCAGTATTAAAATAAAATATGCTAATATGATTATGTTTGGGTAAAAATATCAACATTTCAAAGAAAATTTAGGTATGTCATCCATTTCCAAGTAAATAAAAATGATCCCATTCGCCTATTAAAAATACATAATTCGCAAATTCGATTTTTCAAGAACAAAACAGAAAATTCCCAAATTGTTACATCTTTATTACATCCCTTTAGATAAGCCATTTAGAGTTCATTTGTTATGTATTAGAAAATAAATATATTTTACCTTCGGGCTCACCAGCTGGTGTCTTGCTCATCTAGAATAGAAAAATTAAAGACATAAGTTTCAACAAATTATACGAATATATTCCATGCTGTCCACTTAATAAGCAAATGAAATGAAATTTTAACAGTGAAGACCATGCAGATATATAAAATTATATAATAAATTAACAAAATTGGTAGGCTTAGTTAATAGATACCGTATTTTATTATGAATTGTATTGATTGATTCTTTAAAATAGTGCTGGATTTTCCAAGGGCAGGCATATGAAAGATTGTTCTTAATACAGATTAAATCTGTACCCGTTTATCCAAAACTTTGAACTTTTTTTAGTAAAAAAACCATGAAGTATTATTGCGTGGCGTTTCTAAAATTTAAGAAAATACGTTTAAAGTTCTGCAAAAAGTGAGTAATATGAACTAAGCCAATTCTTCTGAAATAACTTCGCTGAGCAAGTTTTTCAGCTTTCAAAAGTCTTGCATCAATATTTCGTTTCTTTATTACTTGATTTAATTTCGCTATCTTTGTATACAACAGGCCTTGCCAGTAATGAAACTAGCATTATCCTACATTGGTTTAATTATATAACAATTCCGTTTGGAAGAATTACGAGCTCTATTTGGGGAAGAATATACAATTTCGAATACCGAACATACGGCATGGACGTCACCCTGGCTGGAATTTCTATCTCCAAATATTACTTGCAGATTCAAATATTGTAGAATATTAGATCAAGATAGTCGACAGCTGATAAAAAATTAGACATTAGAATCGTCAAAGTTAATAGTTATTAGAGCATTTATTTATATGGAATTAAGTTCCTATTTGGACATGTAGATTGATCTGGTTAAATATCTTTTTGAAGCAATACAGAAAAATACTTCAGTATGGATTTAGTTATTCTGCACCCTTATCAAATATCAATTATAAAATTTAATTATGATCTCCTCTAGATTTCCAAATTCACTAAAACTAAGGACCACCAGTCTCAAGGAAATGATGATGTGTTTTATAATATGATATTCACACCAGGTGCTTGTAGTTCCGATTCTAAGACTCATTTAGACGCATTATATTTGCACAAAAACTTTTCCCCGATATACAATCCCATAAAATTTTACAAGAATATCTCTGGTTTATTAAAAACAATTCTTTATATTGGTTCAAAAACTCACCGAAATATATTTTGAGATGCTCTAATTCACAGCTATATAAAATTATAACATCAATTTTAAAATCTTGAAATACAAATGACAATGATTAAGAAGTGTGTTACAGATTGGTGAACTGATCTATTTGGATTTCTCAGTCCTAATTTTTTGTAAACGGATCCCCATGGAAAGCTTGTGTACTAAGTGTAACGTTCCCACTGATTGTGCATTAATCACTTCCAACGGAAAAACGTACCAGGCTTATCGGGATATTTTTATTACAGAAACATCAAAATTGTGGCATACGTTGTCTGAAAATTGTCTCGAAAGTAAAAATATTTGTGGCCTGTCCACTAACTATTTGGCGAAACTCGTCTTGTAGGAGCACAATAGTAGATAGAAAATAATTCATTTAGAAGATATAAATCTTTTCATTTCTGAAAGGAATTGCATATTTCGAGGGGCTTTGCTTAAATATGAAGTGGACAGCTTCGACGCCCATGCAAGTTAATATCTTGCCATTACAAAGGATTAAAAAATAACAATAGTTTTATTTTATAACTGATGCATGGTCTCTGGATTTTACCGATAAACATTGAGTTACTTTATTTTAAACCAGCCGCCTTTGGCGACCAGCTGGTTCGCCATGAGTAATGGTTTCTAAAATTTTCAATTAAATCACATATCCATTAGCCTTGAAGTAACTCCGGACATTGATTGGCCTGAAATTAATATTTTCTTTAAGATGCACTGAATGTTCTAAAATAACGCAATTTCCAAATATTCTTTAATTTTATAAATCAGTCAGTTTTAATGATTGATGTAGCAACTTTTATTTAAAATATTAATAAAAATATTTTGTAAAATATGGCTCACAGAGCAAAGTATGAAGAAATCTAAAACTCATTATTCATAAATGCATTGTTTGACTCAAACTACATAAAATATAATTATTTACTTCATTTAGATCAAATTATTAGTATTAAACAATATACATGCCTATTAATATTTTATAAATTGGCCATTGGAAAGGAATTTGAATGCATAACCTGTATAAATAAAGATCAATTATTCAATTAATGATTTAAATATTGCAAAGGATCATAGAATCCTTTGATCTTGCATTTTTTAAAGAAAATAACACATTTTATATATATTTTTTTTGTTTTATTCAGTCACGTGCTAAAAGTTGCCTTTCTTAACTTTTAATTCGCGATGATAGTTTCTTTTTAATTTGAACTTCTGTCAAAAGGATGGCAACAGGATGATAAAACCTAATTTTTTTCCTTTTAACGTACTCTTGCAGATTTTATAGAAACCTTAGCTTTGCATCTAATTTTTTTAGAAACTATCACATTTTATAATGAAAAAAATATTGAATTAATGATACAGATATTGCAATGGATAATAGAAATATGCCATTAAGTGGGATTCGAATGCATATCCTGTCTAAATTTGATCAGGTTTACCGTAAAGAAGATTTATTGAATTAATTATTTAGATATTACAAACGATCATAGAATCCCTTGCTTTGCATTTATTTTTAGAAAATATCACTTTTTATATTTATGTTATTTTATCCAGTCCCGTGCTGAAAGTTGCATTTCTTTAGATTTGATTTGCGATGATAGATATTTTTTTTATTCGAACTTCCGGCATTCTTTTATTTTATCCAGTCACGTGATAAAAACTTGGTCAAAATATTTCTTTAAAAATTCATTAAAAATAGAAGCTTACATTATAAATTTAAAAAAAAACTGATACCGTTAGAAAGCTAATTTTTTTATCTTTAAATTGATATAAAAATCATATTTGTGCAATGATATTTTCGGAAGTTCTAGCGGAAAAACGTCGAAATTTCGCTTAAATTTTAATTAATTCAAATTCTAATTAAAAATTCGAAAATGGGCTCCTAGGTGCACATTCCCGACCTCCAAGCTATACATGTACCAAATTTGGTAGCTGTAGGTCCAAAACTCAGCTACCAAATTTGGTAGCTGTAGGTTTTTTCTGGCCTGTAGAGCGCCAACACACACAGATTTATTACAAGTATAGATAAATTTTTTAATGTCGAAATTCCTCAGCATCAGAATTAAAGAAAACTCATTTCATTTTCTTAGTAGAACTGATTTGGGTATTACACGTAATAAATTGATACAACATACATTGAATCAAAATTATAAAGTCAGTTGCTTCGATTTTGAAAGTTAGAAATTGAAAAGGATTCAAATACATTTCATAACGAACATTGGAACTTCTGACTATGCTTAGTTTCATTTTTAAGGAACGAGTTAAAACCTTTCTGGACGAATGTAGTAGGAAAAAAATGCACACACAAGATGGGATCAAGCAAGCTCCGACAGCTAAGTAAAGTGCATTTTGTATAAGTTTACATAATTTGTCATAAGTAGTCTTTGCATGAAAATGAAACATTTTAATATGTAACAATGTTCAATCACGAATAAATACTAAACACTTTTTTAACATAAAAATATATATTGAATTTTATTATAATTAATATAC
>JAPMOQ010017292.1:117890-146321 GCA_026543055.1 Argiope trifasciata | reverse complement strand
ATTTTGTTTCGTGTCTTCTTCCATCCTCCAGTTAATTCATGTTTTTGAACGAATCAAACATAGCGCAGTTAATATTTAAAATATTATCTTCGTTGATCATAGTAATCGGTACATGCTCATACCAGTAAGGTTATTTTCAAATATTTAAATCTAGAAAATTTTGTCTACAAATCTACAAAAGAAATTTTAAATAAAATTAATTTGCGAACGTTTTGAGTACTTGGTAAAATAACTTGGTGTATTCACAAATGAATATATCAATGCTGACTTCTAGTGTTGGACGCGTTTTTGAGCATTCCTTATTCGCAACATTTCTTATCCTCAGTGAATAAGCATTATCGGAAGATTCTGCAACTATTTAAAAAAATTTCATTAAATTTTAAAATTGTATTTTTTTTTTAAAAGGTAAAAATGTAAGTAAGGCGGGGTGTTTATGAATCTACATTTTAAAAGGATTTTTATTTTGACTTCTATGAATAACGAAACAGAAAACGAATTCTTTGTTTCAGAATTTTGAACATTGATTTAAAGAGCAAAATTAACCGACTTAATTCTACAATTAAAAAGTATTTTTGATATTTTCAGACCTCTATTAATTTAAATATATTTTTTCAGATATTGACATGTTTTGACCGATGTGATAGCAGTGCAACGGATTTCATATGGAATCGTCAGCAAGGGCATATTGGATCTGGAGCCTTGGATCGAAATCCAAAATTTCATTACTACCGTATGCAGTTTGTAAAATCATAAATACTAGACCAAACCCAAAATATCTGTTTGGTACTAAAATAGTAGCCTTATGCTCTTATAAGTCAACGAATAGAACTGGCACTGACCCAGCAATATAGTCGCAACAACTGCCACAAAACTGTATTTACTTGAAATAGTCTTAATTTGTATGTATATTTCTTAATACAATCGAATGCATCGAAGAACAATAGAATGAAGACTATTTTTCCTCATCGACCACATTATAAATCTAAAAATTTAAATTTTTGCTATTGTTAATCAATGATCTGTCATTTCTTATATATGCATTATCGTTTGGAGATAATTTTAAATGAATTAACAAATTTTATAGCAATTTGTTTTTCTTTATTGCTGAATATCAATTTAAAAACTGATATCGATTCTTATTAACTAATATATAATTTCAGCACTTTGAGAAAAAATTTAGCTTAATTGTTATAGCTGTATAAAATATGTTCATTGTATCTCTTTACAATTATTTTTTAAATGAAGATTTTGTTTTTATTAAATTATTGATGATTAATACAATTTCACTTTGTGATTATGGAATGAGTTACCACAAACTGAATATATTTACTCTGATGGTCATGTGCTTGCTTTTCAGATTTAACAATGAAATGTGTTTTCCACAAAAATCTTGACATTTGACTTAAAAATTTTCTTTCAGGCTTTATAACTGTTATTTGAAGATTTTCTAAATGTTTAATAAATTTGGTCACGATGCAAAATTTATAAAAATGAAGTGTGATAGCAATGTGTTTGTATGTTTCACTAATTTAAAGTGCGAAAGTAAGTCTGTACCCAGTATAAAAGAAAAGATAAAAAGATGCAATGTCAACATACTTTTTTTGTCTTAAAGATTACTTGAAATTTTTGTTCCATTAATATTGTTCTAACTCGTGTGTTTTCTCACGTGTAATAATAGCGTTGTGCACTGAGATGTTTTGTGCTTTTGTATTGAATTTAATAATAATTATTGGAACTGTAATTCGTAAATTATGTGATACCAAAGTACTTTATTCTCTCTTCCTTAACTTCCATATTTGAATAATCTTAAAACGCATAGCTTTAATTCTTCACACATAGAAATTCAAAAACTTGGTATCTGTGATCATTAATTGTAATCTAATTTTAATACTTAAAAGAAATTTAATATTGTATTTATAGCTATATTAAATTATCAGTTCGTCGCATCCATTTGCAATTATTTTTTTAAACAAAATTTAGTTTTTGTTAAATACATTAAAAGGTAGCTATAAGATTAATTGTTAAAAATCATGACTTAGTACTTCAAGTTATCTCCCATTTTGGCATTTAATTTTACTTAAATGTGTACATCCGCGGATAGAGGATACTTTGCTTGACTCGGCCGGCCAGTCAATCAAAATGTCCTTCGATTCTTCGAATGCATTTGATCACTGTGTCTGATCAACACAAGGATCAATATGTCTTTCTCAAAAAAATCTAATGCTCTTGCATGATTCACATGAAAAAAAAATTCCTAAAATAAATCTCCCCGAATATAATAAAATATTAGCAAAAAAAGTGAATGGATGCGGTGAATGTTGAATAAAGTAGGTAAAATGGATTTCTTTCTCTTATTAATGATGCGAGTAAATTGTAGTTTTATCAGCCTTCCAGAAGATTTAAATTTAAATTTTAAGTTATTTTTAATATTTTATTAAATTACCATTCTGAATTGAATTATGTATTAAAAATCTTACAACAACAGTTCAAATTATATTCTACACTTAAATAATAATAGTATTTTGTTTCTTTAATTACGTTTTAATAATCAATGCTTGTATACAATTTTCTGTTTCAATTATAATAATTTTATCTTAGCTAAATGCTCTATTTTCAAAGTTGTTTGAATTCTTGTTAAGCTTATTACAGTTTGATGCCTGTAATTTAATTTGATATCTGTACCGAATTCTTAATTTAAAACATTTATGCTCTACTTTTTGTGGTGTAATAATCTTGTAATAAATCAGTTTTTGTATATTAAACCTGTAAATAAAGCTTGTGTATTTAAAATTTAATTTTGTATTTAATTATCAAACTTTCTTGCCTCGTTTTGAATATTTTTTAAAAATTTCTTTATAACCACTTCTTTAATGAATTCATACACTGAATTTAATACGATTCATAAATCCAAGTAGTTGGAAGAATATTCAATTGATTCAAATTAAAAGCAGAAATGCAGAAAAGAAATTGATATTTCTATCCTTCACCTGAAATATTATTATTAGTTTCAATTTTAAAGTAAAACACCAAAATATTTTCGCTAGTTTAATTTTTTTATCGATTTGGCTATTCTCTAAAAATATAATAGTTGAAATGGAAGAGAAGGAATTTTTGTCTGGTTTCTTTTGACAAAGTGTTCAGAGAAATCTTAGTATCTTTAAATTGAATTAATCTGCATTCGAATTCAAAGTTCAAAACTATTTGTATGCTCGTATCTGACTGTAAATTGATAATTTTTAATGCATTTTTAAAAACATTTATACCATTTACATCTGACACGTTAAAATTTAAGTTTACTTTTAAGTTTCTTTGTATTTTTCTTAATTTATATAAAAATGAATTAAATTTTTTTTGTTACTTTCTTAAAATTGATTATTTACTAAATATGCAATAATAAATATCCCCTTTAAATTTTAATTTTTGTATTGATATTACAATTTCTACTTTTCTTCGGTTTGTAGATTGAGAATAGAACAAATTTTTCCTGAAATAAAAATTCGGCTTCCTTCTGTCAATTGAAAAGTTGTAATTTTTTACGTTATGAATGGCCTCAATTCTTCATTGCTAGATTAATAACTAACAATAAAGCGAAGATCACTAGACTGTGAAATTTCGCATAAGAATTATATAATTTTAAGGTTTAACATTTTATCAGCATATCAAAGGAAAAGTGGTTTAATCATTTCTGGAAATTCAAACCAAAATCATCGATGTGGTAATTGTATTTCTATTTGTGATGCATTTAGGTTTTATTAAAATATCAGGCATTTTGATTCCTCTTGTATTCTTCTGTTTCGAAAAAAAGTATCTAAGTTTTCACCAGGAATGAAATTTCTCCAAGTTTGCATTCAAAACATCCGTGAAAATTCATAGTGAAAAAAATTGCTACATTTTAGATTTCAACGTGTGGGAGATTTATACAAAAGTTATTTAAAAATATTAATACTATTTCTTCCATAAAGAAAAAAGAGATGAAATTTCAGTAAATTAACTAAAAGGATAATAAAATAATTTTAGGAATAACATCGAATAATTCTCAATATAGAAGTATTTATGATACGAAGATCGAGCTTCTAATATACACGTAATTCTCATTGTTTACATAGTTAAATTTTATTTTGGAAGACCTGAAAAATAAGCATTCGTTCAAAACTCTTGGGAAAATTCTAATTTGTATACGCCCTTAAAAGTCTTCGACAAAAATAATTATTTTAAACCGCAATAATGATATAAATTCTATTCCAAGAATAAAAACTTTAGTATTATCTTTTTATGACATTAAGCTCTAAGTTGCTTATATCGAAATTGGATTTCAAAGCTACTAGATACTGTATCTAATAGTTTAGATAATTTGAGTTTTAACGTATTTTTAATGTATTTTAATTTTTGATAAAAATCCAAGAAATTCATTGATTAAATTGTATTAATTTCTTCACAATTCACGAAAAAATTTTGATATAAAATTTTCTCTTCGTATATTACTGGAATGAAGGTTTTTTGAAATAATTGAATTTTTTTTATAGTATTAAATGTTTTATTATTTATGGCTACAAATGTTAGGAAATCTAAAAAGTTTCTCACACATCTAGATAAACCTTTTTTATCTAATAAACTTAAAAAAATAATTATATATTAAAAGAATTAAGAGTTTAAATTTAATGTGCTATAATTTTAAGTATCTAAAATAATTTGAGTTTTAACATTCTTATATACCAGAAAGAAATGAACAAAACTTCATTTCTTTTACACGAGGAGGCATGTACAAAACCGATTTTCAATGTTTATAGAAAATGTAAATAATATGACAGGGAGCAAATAAAAAAAAAATCTAAATAACGGAAGGTTTTTTTACATTTTTAGAATGATTTTGATAGTGAATTTTGAAGAAGAGACTCATTGGGCATAAACATTTCTAACAAAAGCTTAATATTTGAATTTAGAAATAAAGCTTGTTAATCTTATTTTTCTTACAACATATTGATCTAAAGCAATCACCATAAAAATGTAGTGTTCTCCATCTTTTGCTAATGCATAGGACTCAATACACTATAAATTGTAGAACTCTTTCAGGAATTTATTTAATAAAAAAAAGGAAATATATTATGACCCTCAAAGAGGCATACGTTTACGTAAACCACTGTAAATAAGATCGTATGTTTACTATTGAACGCGAAAAGAAGAAAACATACAGACTTAGTTTGTTTTAGTACAAAGGAAGTTTTAATAAGGAATTTGATTGTCATAAGTTTATTCAGCAATTAAATTTAAAAATAAGAAAATCAAAAAATTGTTACTTGGATTATTATTAATAATAAGTTGTACGGCTGAAATTTAAAATAGAATTTTTTTAAATTATAATTCCTACTATTAGCTCACACTCACCCTACATATATTCATTTATATATTTTGTTCAAAATTTCAGACGTTAATAAAATACTTTTTATTCATCCACTCAAGTTCAAATACTTTTTTAAAATTTGTAGCGGAGGATACTCGATTTTAATATGGTTTTTTAAATATTAATTAATTAATTTCATCAAGTTTTAATACTTTAAATATAATTTTATCAGTTTGTAAAAAAACTGAAATCAACAGGCAATAACTCAAGATGTAAAACGTAAGGATTACGGTATTGTTCACTTGTTGAACAATTCTAGATTTGTGAAAGCCACTAATTTTTTGATACTTATTTTATAAAAGTAATTAAAGTCATTTTTTTCTTTGTTGATCTAAGTAGGAATTGAATTAATTTTTTTAAATATACACTGAAGTGACAAAAGTCATGGGATAGCAATATGCAAATATAGAGATGGCAGTAGTATCGCAGTGAAAAAGTATAAATGCGCAGTTCGTTTTCCAGAGCTTTCATTTGTGTTCAAGTTATTCATGTAAACAGGTTTTTCGTGATTTATGGCGGCACGACGAGAATTAACAGACTTTGAACGTGGAATGTTAGCTGGAGCTAGACGCATGGGTCATTCCATTGCGGATATCGTTAGTGAATTCAACATTCCGAGATCCACAGTATCAAGAGTGTGCCGAAAGTATGAAATTTCAGGCATCACATCCCATCATGGACAGCGCAATGGGCGACCACCTGCATTTAACGACCGAGACCGCCGACGAAGTGTTGCGTCGACACGCAACACTTTGTTAAATAACTGCAGGAATCCATGTGGGACTACGAGGGACGGGTCCGATAGGACTGTGGGCTAAATTTGTCTTCCTTGGGCTATGACAGCAGAAGACCGACTCGAGTGCCTTTACTGACAGCACGACATCGCCTGCAGCGACTCTCCTGGGCTCGTGAGCATATCGACTGTTCCCTAGACCGTGGCGTGGTCAGATGAGTCACGATTTCAGTTGTTACGAGCTGATGGTAGAGTTCGAGTGTGGCACAGACCCCACGAAGAAATGGACCCAAACTGTCAGCAAGGCACTGTTCAAGCTGGTAGTGGCTGCATAATGGTGTAGGCTGTTTTTACATGACATGGAATCGGTCCTCTGGTGCAACTGAACCGATCATTGACTGGAAATGGTTATGTTCAGCTGTTTGCAGATCACTTGCAGCCATTCATGGACTTCACGTACTCACACAACGATGGGATTTTTATGGATGACAATGCGCCATGTCACCGGGCCAGAACTGTTCGCGATTGGTTTTAAGAACATTCCGGACAATTCCAGCGCATGATCTGGCCACCTAGATCACCCGATATGAATCCCATGGAGCATTTATGGGACATCATCGAAAGGTCCATTCGTGCCCAAACTCCTGCACCATCCACACTTTCAAAATTATTTACGTCTATACAGACAGCATGGCTCAATATTCCTGCAGTGGACTTCCAACGACTTGTGGACTCCATGACACGTCAAGTTGTTGCACTTCGCCGGGCAAAAGGAGGACCGACACGATATTAACAGTCATCCCATGACTTTTGTCACTTCAGTGTATATATATATATATATATATTTTTATAAAATTTTATATAAATATATCAACATATTTCTTCAAAGTCCTCTAACGTTTCAACTATGGATTAATGTGCATTTGGTTGTTGAAAAGAACTGTTTCTGAGGAAGAATGCAACATCGTTGATAGGTAATAAAAATTAATTTAAGAGGAATAAAAATAATTAGCCCTGGAAATTTTATAAAAAATATTTTTATCGTGGAAATCTCGTTGGAGAATTATAACTGAGAAAAAAAGTTGATATCTAAAGCATGTAACAAAATTCGTTTTTGTATTCTAAAGATCAATTAAATGGTCCGAAATAATTTCAAAAATACAATTACCCTTGAAATAGTAGAGTATAAAATGATATTGGTTAGATTCAATATTTACCATTATTACCAGTATTCATTTTATTGCTGTTTCTCGAATGTCAGGAATTTGATTTCAAATTAATCTGCCGCTTGTCTCAAGAACAATAAGTTATATTTTCCATCTACTTCTAAAATATATTTTTATGCGATTCTATCACTATTCGTCTTTCTTTTATAGTTCCTAATATCATCTCTAAAAAAACTTGTTTTATAAAATTGAAGGATAGTTGATTTAAGTTATTACTGTGTGACAACTGGTTTCAAAGGAAATGAAAAAAATTATTTCGCGTGACGCCATTTTATATCGTGATTTGCGTGTGTCGTATAAATTAGTTCAACTGAATTTTCAAATCGAATAACACTAACCTGAAATTCAGGAATTCCTGTCTTTACTTAGGTTACACAAGAATCTTCAAGGATTAGCAAATAGAAACCGATTTAAAAAGACATTTCATATAAAATTGTAAAATTAATGTTTTTCCAAAAAAATAATTTCAATACATTTTTTGACTGATGATGATAACTTTCTAAAAACCTTGCTGAAGTCTTTGGAAGGAGAAATATCATCAAAAGACAAAAAAGTGTATTTGGAGCCATGGTGTCCAGGTGGTAAGGTCTCTGCTTCAGAACCGGACGGCTGCAGGTTTCGAGGTCTGACTCCAACGAAGAACCTTCGTGTAAGTGGGCCTGGTGCTCGTTAAATATGTCGGGGTCTAATGTCCTTCCGTTGGTGTGGCGTGGAAGCTTGGAGAGGGAAGTTCGACCTCAGGTGTCGTTCTTACCATCTGACCCCAGTTCAAAATTATGAGGTCTGTCCCAAAATAACACTTGTGTTGCTTCTATACGGGACATTAATATAACTAAACTAAACTAAATTTATTCGATATTAAATATAATATTTCTTAAAGGATTTTATTTTTCCTATACCACTTAGTTCTTCGTGAAATTAAAATATTTCTTTTAAAACCAAGTATAAAAATTTTTGAATTATTAAAAATTAAAGGTTTATTTACTAGAGAAGTTTCAAATATTCGCATTTTCAATTGTATTCAATGGACATGATACTTTTTTAAAGTAGAGTTTCGCTTTTGGGTATGACAGTAGACTGTAGCGAACTCTAGCTAAGTAATTTTAATTTGTCTATTTGCTTGCTTTTGGTATTTCCCGGCTCATAGGGCTTCTGTTAGATGAGAAATTTCTATATGTTAGAGCACCTTGAAGTTTTTATTTTCAAGATAAACAATTTTGTGTTTTTATTTTGATTAATAAAGTTTTATTTTTTTTGCTTTCTTTTTCGTGAAAAGCTAATGAACTTCCTTTGAAATTTTCACTCATTATTCTGAAATTATTTATAAAATATCTAAATTGCTTAGAATACATAAGGGTTCATAAGGCTGAGATATGCATTGAAATCTCATTTCTTTGTTATGACAATCTCACAGTTTTATAAAAATGTACCATTGTGACACATTGTTGCCGCTAGAGGGCGAAATAGATAGGAAAAGGAAATGGAGGGTGTTTTAGCCATTAATTGCATTGTGTTTCTTGAGATTATACGGGCAAAAGATGTAATTGAGTTTGAACGAGGCTAGATTGTCAGCACTCTGAATATCGGGATGAATATCAGCAAAACGGCTACAACTATGAAGTTTTCGAGAGCATTAGTCCCTATAGTTTACAACGGGTTGAATACCATTAGCAAAAAAAGGGCAGCTACAGGCTACTGAATGGCCGGTCTGAAAGGAGACTTGACAGAGTCGTTCAGTCTAATAGATAAGAAGCATTAAATGGCGTGGAGTCTTAATTAAGGAATATCAGCGAAGATTGAAGGAACTGTTCATCGCATTTTATACCGTATATATTATGGAAGCCGGCAACATTTTCGAAGTCTTCTATTTACCTTAAACAACAGAATGCGTCCCGAGTTTACAAAGGAGTACAAGCAATGAACAACAGACGACTGGGAAAATATCATGAGGTCCTATGAATAGCATTTTCAATAAGACCATGCATATGGCTGGGTGCGAATTTGGAGAAAACAGCATGAAAGAATATGCCTGATACTGTATTATTAAAACATTTTTCAAACTGGTGGAAGCAATTTTACTGTTTGAGGGATGTTTTCTTGACATTTCTTGGATTCAATGATTCCTGTGATGTCATATGATCTTGGAATTTTAGGATTCAATGATTCCTGTGAAGTTTTATGTTCTGGACATTCGATTGATACAGTGATTCCTTTGAAGCCATATATTTTTGGGAATTTTATGGATTCAATGATTTTCTCGAATCCATTTGTTCTGGTCATTTAATGAGTTGAATTATTCCTGAGATGCACATTGTTTTGGGCATTTTATGTATTAAATGATTCCCGTGAAGCCATATGCTCTTGTCATTTTATGGATTCAATGATTCCTGTGAAGCCATATGTTCTTATCATTTTATGGACTCAATGATTCCTGTGATGTCTTATGTTCTGAGCATTTTATGGATACAATGATTCCTTTGAAGTCATATATTTTAGGCATTTTAAAGATACAATGATTCTTTTGAAGCCATATATTTTGGGCATTTTATGGATTAAATGATTCCCTCGAATCCGTTTGTTTTGGGCATTTAATGAATTCAATTATCCTTGTGAAGCGTTATGTTGTGGGCATTTTATGGATTCAATGATTCCTGTGAAGCCATATGTTCTTGGCACTTTATGAATTCAATGATTCTTGTGAAGCCATATCTGAATGCCCAATGTTATTTAATAATCAAAAACCACTCAAGGAATAAATAGCTTGTTGGATAGATTTACCAGATGAATAAAAAATATTTGCAGTCTTGAGCTCGAGTTTCAAAGACAAAAAATATTTAATATATTTTTCTTTTTAAAAAAAATATCATTCTGTAAAAAAAATCAATATTTACTCTGAATTATTACAACCCTTATAATTTAAAAATAAAATATTTATTAAAAGTATTAATATAATTGTTTTAAATTGTAATTTTCAAATTCATACAAATATGCAGAAGTTATACCTACTCTTAGCATTGTGCTTTTAGATCAGATTTCCACCGTTTTTGAAAACTGAATTTGATTGTTATATTAATTATCAAAGATCTCTCAGCTCCTCAAGTGATGAGCTGCTTGGTGGATAGAGCGACAGAGCTGATCAAAGATTTATACTGGTATTCAGTTCGACACCCTAATATTATTTTAATAATTTATATTTTTAAAAAAATTTTTGATATTACTATTTTTATAGTTGCTCTGAATTATTCCAAACCTCAAATTAAGAAATAAAATACTTCTTTAAAATATTTATAGATTTCTATGAAATATTAAATTTTAAATTCATGCACGTGCACAGCAGACATTCTTTTACTTAGCATTGTGCTTTTGGATCAGATTCCTACCCTATTAGAAACTTGAATTGGATTGACACAACATTCACAGATCCTTTAATCACTCAGAGAATAAGTGATTTGGTGGATAGAGCGACAGATCGAATCAAAGATTTTTGTCGGTCTCCCGTTGGAGTGTCGAAACTACAAAATTATATATATATATATATATATATATATATATATAATCAAAAAAATGATTTCTTTAAAATATTTATAGATTTATTTGAAATTTTAAGTGCCAAGTTTATGCACATATGCAGATGTCATTCCGATATTTAGCATTGTGCTTTTTCTCCAAATTCCTTCCATATTTGAAAGTTGAATTGGATTGTCGTAACAAGAATCAAACACCTTATCAACAATTGGAAGAATGAGCAGCTTGGTGGATGGAGTGAAAGGGTAAATCAAAGATTTATGTTGGTCTGAAATTCAAATTTCCAAAAAAAAAAAAACATTATGTATATATATATTATTTTATTTTATTTGAAAATATTATTCCGAATAATAATTTTACAGTTGCTCTAAATTATTACAAACCTTGAAATTCAGAAATAAAATATTTATAGATTTATATAAAATATTATATAGAAGTGCCAAATTCATGCACATGTTCAAAAGTCATTCTTTTTCTTAGTATTAGGGTTTTAGAATGCCATTCCTACTATATTTGAAACTTGATTTCGAGTGTCGTATTTTCAGAGATCCGTCAGCCAGTTTAAGAGTAAGTGGCTTGATGGATATCGTGACAGCACAGATCAAATACTTTTGTCGGCCTTCAGTTCGAATCTAGAACCACAAAATGTTTTTTAAAAACATTTTATTATTTTTGTTTTGAATATTATACTAAATGCTATTTCTATATTTACTTTGAATTATCCCACATCTTAAAAATAAAATAATAATAATATTTCGTCAAAATGTCTAAAGATTTATTTCAAATTTTAAGTGCCAAGTTCATGCACACAAGCAGAATCACTCCTACTGTTAGTATTATGCTTTAAGAGCTTATTCCCACCATGTTTGGAAGGGCCGAGGTGGTCAGGTGGTAAGGTCTCGGCTTCGTAACCAGAGATTTTCAAGTTCAAGACACGACTACACCTACGAACCGTCGTGCAAGGGGATCTCTCGTATCTGTCAGGCCAAACGTCCTCCCTCTGGTATGGTGTAGAGAAAGGGGGCTGTCAATTCAAGTGTCGTTCTCTTCATTTTTCAGTGATTCAAAATTGTGAAATCCGTCCCAAAATAGCTCTAGTGCTGCTTTACTACGGTGCGTTAAAATATCTAAAATAACTATACCCCCAGATTTGAAACTGCATTCGATTGTTGTAATAAAAACCAGCGACCACCCCTTCGTCTTTTTCCTCGTCTTCAGTTCGAGCGTCAAAACCACGAAATGCATTTGTATACAATTTTTTCTTTTGAATATTATCCCAAGTACTAATTCTATAGTTTTTCTGAATTATTAAAATCTTATAAATCAAAAATAAAATATCTATAAATTTATTTGAAATTTTAGGTGTCAAATTCATGCAAGTGCATAGAAGGCATTACTATACCCAACATAGTGCTTTTTCCCCAAATCCCTACCATATTTGAAACTTGGTCGTTATAGGAATACCTCAGTCATTCAAAGAATAAGTGGCTTTATGGATAGATTGACATGTCAGATTAAAGAATTAGGCTGTTCTTTTGATTGAAACTCGAAACTTCAAAACGTTTTTTATGTTGTTACGAACTTGTAGTTTTGCTTTCTCGCTCTGATACTGTCATCGTAAGGAAGAGAGATTTACAGTAGTATGTATTGGACAGTAAACAGGTGTGACGTCAGAGATTCCAAGGTTTGGCGACAAACTTGGCAACCATTTGGCGACTTTGGCAACAAAATGGAAAGTATCCGAAACATCGAGAATTTTCCCGATCCGTCCACTAGGAGCCAAGATACATCCAGAGTGTTCCTGATTGGTCCAGATGATGATAGCCCCGCCTACCTCCGGTATATATAAGGGCCAGCCATCTGAAGCGGTGTGGGACCCTCAAAGAATTCACTAATAAAAACAATTATGAAATTCTCGCCCAGCCCACTCCCACAAGATTCGGCAACTATTCTGCATCATTTATTGATCTTGCCATTACTAAAAACATAATTTTCCCCTACGATATTTCCTCGGTCCCGGAACTCAGCTCAGACCACAACCCAATTATTCTAAATTTTTATTTTAGTTTCAAAACTCCACAAATAAAATTAAAACAAATTGGAATAAATTTTAAAAAGACGCCCATTAAATAATAATAATGCCCTACGTAATACTGACCTTATCTCAACAGCTAACAACACACATGAACTAGACACCTTAGTAGAAAATTTCTCCAACACAATAATAAATTCCTTCAACGAAAATTCACGTGCAATAGACTCAGAAACCCAATATATAAACAAAGTTCAAAAACTATACAAGCTCTGAAACTCAGTCAGAAAAAGATGGCAAACCACTCGTGACCCAGCTTCCAAAAGAGAATACAATAAAATTAACAGATTAACAGAAAAAAACAAAAAAACAAGCTATTCAAAAAGACTGGAACAATAAACTAACAACTTTACTACCCAAGGACAACTCACTCTAGAACACAGCTAAACACATGAGAAAACAACACACTAAAATTTCAGCCCTTAACCGCCAGGCCGGTAACGCTATCTCCAACACAGACAAGGCAGAAACACTCGCGCAAAGCTTAGAACAACAATTTACATTAAATAACAGGCACAACTCAGAAACAGAAAACCTAGTTAAAACCACCCTAGAAGAATTCCTCGAGACCGAAATTACAACTGAAATTGAATCCCCTAAAATAATTGATTTCCTGAAAACCATTAAAATCATAAATACCAAAAAAGCTCCAGGTATTGATGGTATCTCTAATAAAATCATTAAAAGACCTCCCCCTCACAACATTATTAAAATTTTACCATATTTTAACTTTAATTTTTAAATTTAAACACTTCCCCTCACCTTGGAAAACAGCAGTTGTGATTCCTATTCTCAAACCTGGCAAAGATCTTACTATCCCCTCCTACTACAGACCAATTTCCCTCTTGCCAAATCTAAGCAAAATTGTTGAACATTCCATCCTCGGAAAAACTAAATAAACTCCTTAATGATTGCAACATTCTTATCCCCTTTCAATTTGGTTTCAAACCAAAACTTTCAACCACCCATCAATTATTATGAGCAGTTGAATTTATCTCCTCAGGATTTGAAAAAAAAAAGTACACACAGGTGCTGTTTTCCTAGATATCCAGAAAGCATTTGAAAGAGTGTGATTAGAAGAACCAATTTTTAAACTTATTAAATATAACACCCCCCAACCCCTCATTAAAATTATTATTTCATTCCTATTTAAAAAAAAATTTACAGTTAGAATCAACGCCACACTCTCCAAACTTCGATCTATCCAAGCAGGTGTCCCACAAGGGGAAAACTATCACCTACACTTTACTCTATTTTTATAAATGACATTCCACAAAATTTGAACACAAAACTATGCATTTTCGCAGATGACACCGCGTTACTGGCCAAAAACAGAAACATAAGATACATTACACACGCCCTCAACAAACACATTTAAGACCTCGAAAGCTGGTTCAAGGAGTGGAAAATTGCCATAAACGCATCCAAAACTGAAGCTGTATCATTCACAAAGAGAGACAAAAAACCCAAAACTAACATCATTTTAAACAATACCAAAAATTCCCTGGTCTCTGGAAGCCAAGTACCTAGGCATAATTATGGATAAAAACTTAACATGGAAATATCACATTAATTATATTAAAAATAGATTGCGAGATAATTCACATAAACTTTACCTCCTAATTGCTCAGAATTCAGAAATGTGCAGGGAAAATAAAGTGCGTATTTATACTGCAATGCTAAGACCTGTCCTAACATATGCCTGCCCAGTTTGGGCATATGCCGCAAAAACAAATTTTAACATCATCGACAGGTGCCAAAACATCATTCTAAGACAAATCGCTACAGCGAGATGGTTCATGAAAAACGAAGACATCCGGCATGCAATAAACATCGCATCAATCAAAGAATTCATTATAAAAATAGCAACTAAATTTTTCACAGATCTAGAAAATATTGATAACCCACCCATTAAAGAAATAGAAATCTACACCCCCCACCCCCAACACAAGAAGACCCAGACAAATCCTGATCTAACTTAAAATAACCCAATAACCAATTTTATCTCAAATATTAATCATTTTCCAAAATAATAATCTAAATTAAATCATTCAAACCAAATTTAATCCGAAAACCTAACTCCATTCCTTCATGATCCATATCGCCTCTATCATTGGTCAACTCACCACCCCATCCTCCACGCACCCACTCTGTAGCAAGTGGGAAGATTTTCCTTTCCTACCACACCCAGAACTCAAGGTTCTGATTGATCTACCAGCTCTCTCCACAAATCCAGCATATACCGAAGCTCTCGACCACTCAACTTCATTCCAAGACCTGCCTCACTCCAGAGTAGACGATGTCCCAAATTCTTGCCGACCGGGGATGGCCTGTCGGCAAGAATTCCCAGCACAGGGAAAAAGGAAAGGAAACCTAAAGAAGAATCAAGGCGAATCAAGAGAGAAGCAGCACAGTTGAATTAATCGAAAAAGGAGGAGACTTACAAGAGAGATCTTGAACCGATCAGTCCTGCATGGAGGACTTCTGTGTGGCATATACTGACGAAGCCAGCGTCGTGGCCCGTTGTGTCGTCGTCGGGAACGGAGCTGTCCTGCACAGAGGAGTAGTCCCGTTGTGCGAAGTAGTGAGTCGACAGCTAAGGCAAGAAGAGACAGAAGAGTTGTTTCAGCCTGTTCCGGAGAGACCTACCTGAGCGTAGAAAAGAATTCTTAGAAGATTTCCTCTCTTGCTGAATCCTGTTCTGCCGCTTTGTGAGAGCTGTGGACATTGTCACTACGGAATTTCTGCCTGTGCACTACGTTTGCTAATGTGGGCTACTATCTCGGTTGCATATAGTTGTCTGTTGTAAATATTTGTCGTCTGTGTGCTGTCTTGACTTCGTCCTGTAAATAAACGTCTGTGTTGTGTCGTCTACTAAAGGACTGATCATTGTCTGTGTGCTCATCATCTTCATCTCTCACACTATACACACCCACTATACAAGGTGAAAAAGAATCCGAAGGATTTTAGGATAAGGATAAGGAAAATCCGTAACAATATTTATATTTCTTATTTTAAATATTATTCCGAATAATAATTCTATATTTATTCTGAATTTTTTTTGAATCTTAAAAATCAAAAATGAAATAGTCATAGATTCATTGGGAATTTTATATCTCTAGTTCATGCGCTTGCCCAGAAATCCTTCCTATTATTAGCATTTTGCTTTCAAAACAGAATCCCGTCGTGTTTCCAGCTATTTTTTAAAATTCAAACTTAGAAGCTTGAATGTCGATGACACTCTAAGGACATGTCAGCCGATTAATTAAGCGGCAATGTGTTGAGTGTTCTGCATATCTAGGTTCGAATCTGAGTGAGGATTAGTATTTTTATATATTTTAATTTTATTTTTAAATTACTTTGTATATTAAAATCCTAATTAACTGAAAGGTTGATAAAAATAGTCAAAATGTTTTTTTTAAATCTCAAAATGTCAATATAATTATTCAAATTTTCAAATCCCATATCTTGCGATCGAGCTGAAATTGCTTGAATTATGATTCTTTCGTTTCGTTTTGTTTAGTTATATTAACTTACCGTTTAAAGCAACACACGGGCTATTTTATGACGGACCTCGTAATTTTGAACCACGTTCAGATGACGAGGACGACACCTGCACTGCCCCCCCTCTCCGCACCACACCAGCGGGAGGACGTTTGGTCTGACCGCTTTAACGTGGAAGAGGTTTAACGTGCACACGATGGTTCTTCGGAGGAATCGAGTCTCGAACCTAAAACCCTCCGGTTACGAAGCCGAGAACTTACTACCAAGCCACCGCGGTCCTATGCTTCTTTCATAGCATTATGGTTTTTTTACCAGTTCCAATCTATTTCAAGATGTCATTTTTTTTTTCAATCGACTACGAATGGTAAAGGAAGATGGCGCTCGAAATTGTCGTTTCTTCATTTTTTCTCCAATTCAGAGCCTCCTGTGGAGCTCCTGTTCGAATTTGGAAGATGTTAAACAGTTTTGCATATTTCATCGTCATTTTAAGTATTTTTTATACACTACCATCCTAACTATTTCTAAGTTTACTAAGAATTATTGAATTATTATACTTACATAAATAAATGTTTATTTCAAAATATCCATAGAATTAATACAGTTTTAAAATTCTACACCTTGCGTTCGCAGTAGAAATTTCTGCAATTAATAGCATTATGATTTTTTAGCTGACCGTCCTTATATATCACTCCACGATTTTTGAAATTGACTTCGAAGGTTAAATGCCAATGTCGCTTGAAAAATTTGTGTCTTTACGGATTTAAGAGTTCTTAGCATTCTGCTGATCAACGGTTCAAACCTCAAGGATGATGTATAGCTTTATGTATTTTATCTCTATTTTTATTTATTTTCTATATAAAATTCCAAATTAATTCTGTGATTATTACTAAAATGTTCATACTTTAAAAACAAATTTTTGTTTGAAAATTTCCTTAGAATTAATGCAATTTTTGAAATTCCACATCTTGCGCTAAGCTGAAATCGTTCCACCTCATAGAATAATGCTTTTTGACCAGAATCCCATACTATTTCAATCTATGATTTTTTTAAAACTTTTTAAAGTTAAACGTAGATGGCTGTAGGAATAATTGAGATTGTGGATTTCCAAGTTTGAAGTATTTTGCAGATCGTAAGTTCAAATCTGGGGGGTATGAATAATTTTCATATTTTATCCTAGTTTTATTTTATGTAGTAAATTACATTCCAGATGAATTCTAAGTTTATTAAAAATATTAAAATCATCCTACTTTCAATTTAATTTTAATATTAAAATGCCAATAGAGTTAATAAATTTAAGTCTACATACTGCGCATGCGCAAAAATTAATATACTGATAGTATTTTCTTTTAAACCATAATCTCATCCTACTTTGTACTGCTATTTTTTTTAATTCGAAATTAGCAGATTAAATGTAGATGGCGCCAAAGAATGTGTGAACTGATGGATTAAGCGACCTTTACTTTTCAGAGCCTTATGCAATGCGCAGGTTCGAATCTGAGAGATAAAGAATGTTCTATATATTTCTCTTAAAATTTTAATATAGCTTCTATATTAAAGTATAAATTAAGTCAAAGGATACTAAGAATTATTAAGATAGTTATATTTTCCAAAATTAATTTTTTTTCATCTCAAAATATCTATATCAATAATACAATTTTTAAATTTCACATCTTATAATTGCGCTACAATAGTTCTAACTCATAGCATTTTATAGCGTTTTGGTGAGAAACCCATCGTAATAAGGGCTATGATGTTTGAAACTAACTTCGAAAGTTAAATAAAGACGGCTTTCAAAAAATGTGTGACTTTATCGCTTCTCCAATTCAGAGAATTATGCAGAACACATTTCGAATTTGGGATCAGGAATACTGTGACTCATGAAGTAGCCGAGTCGTAGTCTTGGACCTAGTTGACACTGCTGAGAAAACAAGACTCTCTCACTCGACTGAAATCGTTGAGATATTTGCCAGTGAGCTTGTAAAGTGTCATAAGTCACAGCTTTTCAGTTGAGAACATTTTGTTCATCACAGATTCAAATCTTGGTGACCATGAGTATTTTACATATTTTTTTTTATTTCTCAATTTGTTTTGAAAATTCCTCTCCAAACATATTTAGGATACTACTATTCATTAAAATTGTTGATAAGTTTTAACTCATAAGATAATTATTGCAATGGAGCATTTTAACTACACATTTTGAGTCTGCACATTAATCTCCCCAAGTTTAGTTTTGTTATATTAGCGTCCCATATTTAAGAAACACTAGAGATTTTTTGGGACGGACCACACAATTATGAATCGAGGTCAGCTGATGAGAAAGACACCTGAGCTGGCAATCCCACTTCAAACTTCCACACTTAAGGTGGGTTCAGACGAGGATTATTACTGTCCGCAATAGAAGATCCCTCCTACTTTCGTAAAATCACGTGACCACAACGGGACAATGGCAAATGATTGTCCCGTCGGGACAACCGTTGTCCGCGTTGTCTCAAATGTTCATACGAGGACAATGCCGGGACAACAGCAGAGAGACAATGTTTGAGACAATTAAAAAGCCTCGTCTGAACCCACCTTTACCAACGGGAGGACGTTTGGCCCTAACGGATTTAACGTGCACCAAACCAGCTTATAAGGCTGTTTTTTGGTAGAATAGGGTCTTGAACTTGCAAATCCCGGTTCTGAAGTCGAGGCCTTATCATCTTGCCAACGCGGCCTATCAATAGCCCCAAATCAACACCCAGCCCAGAAAAGTACATTTTTTCAAATTATGAATTGTTAATCAAACTTCGGAACTTAAATGTAGATTGCGCTATAAAAGCATATGACCTAATGGATTAAGAAGCAATGCTGCTCAGAGTGTTCTGTAGATTGTAGGTTCGAATCTGGGAAACTATGAGTATTGTTACAGATTTTTTTAATTCTATTTTATACATATGTTCCAATCTAATTCTTGTGTTTTTTTTTAAATTATAAAAATTTTTCAGATTTTTATAATTTAAAAGATAAATTTCAAATAAAAAGATCAATAGAGTATTATAATTTTTAATTCCAGATTATAAACATTACCATCAATATCACCAGTTGATAACATTACTCTTTTGAGTCAGAAACGCATCTTTTTTCACACTAGTAAATTTTATTTAAACGTAGAGTCTTCAATGTAGATGGCTGTAGAAGAAATTTCCACCTGATTGATTGAGAGTAATTACGTCTCGGAGTATTTGCAGATTACGGGTTTGAATCTCAGAAGTGGCGAATAGGTTTACATATTTTTTTCTTACCTTTTAATTTACATTTTACAATATATTCCAAGTTAATTTTTAGGATATTGGTTATTAAAATCTTTTATACTACTAAAAACTTTTACTTCAAATCATCAATTGGGTAATACAATTTTTATTTACATTACTGAGGCATAGAGTTATGCTTTTAAACCATAAACGCATTCTGTTTCAAACTTTGATACATTAATTGAGCTAGAATCTTAAATGTAGATGCCTCGAGTAGAGCATTTGACTTGATGGAATGAGAAGCATTGTAGTACAGCGAGTTTTGAAGATTTCCTAATCGAATCTGGGAGATGATGAATATTTTACATTCATACACACACAAGGACACGTGAGTAAGAGCGCAAATTTATTTTTGAAAATTTTCCAGATAAATACTTAGGATATTAAGAATCATTTAAAGTGTTTGTACATTTTTTTACTCCCAACATAAATAGGTAATGTAGTTTTTAATTGAATCATGCTTATGCATATCAATTCCTGTAATTCATAGCAAATAGGTTTTTCGTTCCAGAAAAGTATCATACTTTAAACTAAGATATTTTAATCGAACTTTGAATTTTAAATGTAGATGGCGCCAGGAGATTTTTTATCTAATTGATTGAGGAGCATGGATATTCCGGGCATTCAGCAAATCGAATGGGGTAAAAAATGAATAATTCTATACATTCTTTCTTATATTTAATTTATTTTTAAATCATAATTTAAATATATACATAGGTTATTACAAAGTGAAAGTGTTATAGATTCAAAATTATATTTTTACCTCAAAACATCGATGAGATTCTACAATTTTTAATTACACGTACAAGCGCAGCAGTCTGTACATCTCATTTGTTATACATTTTGACAACAGAAACGCAAACTGTTTCAACGTTTGAAATTTTATTCACACTTAGAATCTTACATATAGAATGGCGCTATAAAAACACACGATCTAATGGATTGAGAGGTATTACAGATCGGAGCATTTTAAAGATTACAGGTTCGAATGTGGAAAACGATGAATAGTTTTAAATATTTTTTCTTCTATTTTATTTATTTTGCAATTAATACTCTAATCTAATATTTAAGATACTACTATTTATTAAAACTTGTTTTACTTTGAAAAAAAAATTAAATTAAAACATTAAATAACTTATATAATTTTTAATTCTTCATCATGCAAATGCTCATCAATCGCTCCAATTTATAACACTTTTTCTTCTTGATGAGAAACACGTCCTATCTGAAACAATAACTTTTAAATCGGACTTCAAAGCTTAAGAAAAACTTATGACTTGATGGATTGGGAGTTATTTCATTTCCGAGCATTTTGCAGGTTGGAATCTGGGAGACGAGGAATAGTTTTACATATATATTTTCATTTTTTTAAATTTATTTCCAATCATTCATAGATAATTCTTAGTTGAAAAAGAATCATTAAAATCATTATACTTCCAAATGTAATCTTTTAACAAATAACATCAATAGAGTAATACAATTTTTATATTGCACATCTCGTGCACGCGCAGAAATAGCTCTGTTTCATAGTATGACGTTTTGAAACCAGGATTACACTTTTTTTCAAATAATGAATTTCCATTCAAACGCAAAATCTTAAATATAGATGGCTTTAGAAAACTGCTCACCTGATGGATAGACAGTTATTACACTTCAGAGCATTTGGAATTCACAGTTTCGAATTTGTGAGAGGCAGATTAGTTTTTCATATTTTATCTTATTGTTTAATTTATTTTATTTGCTATATTCTAGAATTGTTCTTAGGCCACTAGAATGATATATTTTCAAAAGTTAATTTTTAATTCAAAATATAAATAAGATAATAAAATTATTTAATTCTTAATCTTCCGTTTGCGATTTTATTGCTGAAATTAATAGCATTATGTTTTTAGAAGAGAAACGCATAATATTTCAAACCATCATATTTTAATCTTAGTTGGATTCTTATATAGATGGCAACAGTAGAGCAATTGATATGATGGATCGAGAAACATTGATGGTCAGAGCCTCCTGCAGATTTCAGCTACGTACCTGGGATACGATGAATAGTTTTACATATTTTTTCCTCTATTTAATTAATTTTTATATTAGATTCCAGAAAAATTATGATTACTACAAATTAATACACTGATTACAATATCATAAACACATTTTTACCAAAAGCATTAATTGAATGAATACCCTTTTTAAATTCCATATCTTCCTCGTCAGCAGAGGTACAGAGGAGTAAGATATGGATTTTCAAATTCATTTCAAAGCTTTGTGCGTTTTGACAAGAATAGCATCCTGTTTAAAATTATGAATTTTTAAATAAAGTTCGAACCTTGGATTACAGATGGCGTTAGTACAATTTGTAAATTGATGGAAGGAAAGAAATTACAGTTCAGAGTATTCTGCAGGTTGCAGGTTCGAATCTAGGTGATGATGAGTAAATTTATTTATTTTTTTTGTAAGTTATTTTTCAGTCTAATTTTTAGGTTTCTACGAATTTTTAAATTTGTTACACTACCAAAATTCAATTTTAATTCAAAAGATCAAAGGTGTTCTACCATTTTTATTTGCATATCTTATGCATGCGCATCATCGTTAAAATTCATATCAATAGGCTTTTGAACCAGAAACACCTCGCCCTTTTATCTATGATATTTTAATTGAACTGAGAATCTCAATTGCAGGTGAAGCTAGAAGAACTTATGACCTGAAGCACTGGAAAAGTAGTGTGACGTCATCATGTATTATTATTTGTCAATTGCCGTTTTTCTCTTTCGGTAGTGGCAACAGTGTAGAAGTGCGGAAATCACAATAAATAGAGTCGGATTGTTTGTTTTACATAGATTGAAGCTTGAAAGAGTTAGTAGTAGTTGAAGTAGGGAAAAACACAACTTTCTTTATCATATAAACATTTTACGTTGGACAAAGATATGTTGGGTAAATATATTCAGACGCTCTCCACAAATGGAATTCGATTCAATTCAATTTTTTTCCGTTATTAATTAGTTCTTCATATTATCTACTTTCTAGTACACAGAATAATTAATTTTATCAGTACAAATGTAGAAACTAATGAAAATATTTACCAGAAGGGGAAGATTCTTCATTTGTCAAATTCTAAGTTATCATGAAATTAATAACTAAAAAACACTCTAAGCTAGACATATAAAATTTAGAGTATGGTCTCTGACTAAATTTGCAGATTTTTACAGCATTTGAGTGAATTGGATTAGTAAGAAATCTATGTCTTTGCTTATCAGAGAAAAAAGCACGATAAAGGAGAAACGTAAAGGGCAAGAGTGATGAAATTTGCTATACGATTTTAATTCAGAGATTTAAGAGTTTCCTCCTATGATTTCGAAATATAGTCTGCTTTCTAAAACATTACCAAGCTGTTTTTTCTGGGAAGGAAGTATTGCTACAGTTAAAAGAAATCAAAGTTCCCTATTTATTTTATTTTCATAGTTTGAAGTTGAGAAAATAGATCTTCGTCAATGGAAAGTTTTAGTTCCTTTAACTATTTTCTATTCGTTTAAAGATTTATCGACAATATGACTTAAATTAAAATTTTATAATGTTTTAGACTTTAATGACAAATAGTTTGATTATCATTTATATTAAGTCATTTAAAAGAAAAAAAAATAGTATTAATATAATGGCTATAATTTCTAACATGTATTGTTTATTAAAAATTTTAGTTTTAAATAAAGTCATAAAAATCCGACATTCGGATAAGAAATGATTCTGTGTGAATTATAATTTTAACACATTCGTTGAAGCTGACGCGCCTGTATGTCACAAAAAATATATAATTGTGCCAAACCATATATGTCATTAGGTGACACCTTCTCTACTACAGTTAAAACATAGCAAAGGAGGGTCATCTAATTAGATAGATGGTCATGATATCAGGCATGGGTAGTGGCAGTGGACGTATTAATTAAATTATATTTTAATTTCAATTTATTTCTTTCATATAACTGAATTATTCTTTAATTTCTTTATAACACTGCGTGTTTTTCTCTAAAAGAATGTTTTTTATAATATTTTATTTCTGAAATAAAATGATTTTTGAAGCCTGTATTTTTATATTCCCTCATTATATCCTTCATGAATAAAAATATTAATTTTCTCTATTCAGATTTGATGGAAATTACTTCATTTACTTGAAATGCTAATCACTAGTAAACGGTTACATGAAATAGAAATCGTGCAAGAAAATCTGCAGTAATTTAGATAAGTTTGGTGACATGAGCGTTAATTTGTACTGAAACAAATAAAAATTTTAAAAAACGCCATTGAAATCGACTAAATAATTTTTTTTGTATGAAATATTTTTTTGCTTCGAAAATGCACGTTTTAAATCGATCGTAGAGCTCTTTAGCCCTTTAAATGCTTTCTTTCCTTTACTATCTAATTATATGACACCATTCATTTTGGGAATATTTTCTTACTTTAATTCAAATGGTAATCCAATGAATATTTGAATTATTCGAAGTAAATTTAATATTAAATTATAATTTTTAAGAATAGCTTTTTTTTTTGCTTAAAACTCTCGAAATTCAATAAATAGAACCTCATATGGTACTCGGGCATAGCAGTAGACCTAAAGAGATAATTTATAAACAGTAAATATAGTATAAATTTCTAACTTTTAACTAACTGTGGAACTTCTGCAATTAACCTCGAATGCTTCGTGAAAGACGGATTTTTTCTATTAGTATTGCTGCATGATTTAATTTTTTAAACAAGTAATGATTCGTAGGCACCCAACATAATTGTTATAAATATTCTAATGCTAAAATTGATTAACCGTCATGAGCCTTTAAAGGCTAAATTAAAAATACTTTGCTCCTCTTGAAAATTTTTAATTATTTTTGATAAAATAATAACTGAAAGTTAATTTTAGAAGTAGTAGCCTACAAATTAAAAAGTATTGAAATTTATTATATTCCTTTTCCAACGAAAATATTTACAAAGAATTACGGTAAATTTTTCCTCTGGAAAGCAATTGAAATGTATGTCTTTAAAAGCTTAGAGAATTCTTTAAAGAGGAATATTTATTTTAAAAAACCCTTAGTCTTTTAAAAAATTTTATATATTTAAAATTTAATTTTAATTTGCAGCATACGGTCCGATATAGTCCCTTACAACAGATTTCTGATCCTCCCCCGAGAAGGTCGAGAACAACTTGTGCTGTCATTAAATTTGCGCTTAAAAAAAAACGTATTTTTTTCTAATAAAGACGGATTTTTCTTACAATTTATGCAAATAAAGTTTTAAGTATTGACAGCAAAATCTTAATTCTGCAGAATAATAGAACGAAATTAATTTCCATATTTCTGTGTTTGAAATAAAAACTCGAACACGAAATTCAGGCCCAATGCCTTAAAAGATGGTATTCATCGATTAGTAAACCTCATGTTCCTTAGTTATAGTTAAAAAATTAAAAGAAACACTTCATTTTTTTACCCATTTCTATGATATATTTATTCAAAGAAAAGCTGGGTAATTTCACTTTACGAGAGTTTACTGTATAAAGGAAAGCTAATCTTTTCTGCAATACCAAACATTATTATCTTGAGCTAAATCCATATTATACCACTTCTTACATTTATTTTGAATGTATTATGTAATTTCTTTTCATATACCGCCTTTTTGGAGATTTTTTTGAATAATGCCTATGAAGAATAATATTTGAGGAAATTGGAATTGAAATTTCGATTTTAAAAGATTTTGCATCTATTTCAATTCATGGCTAATAATATACTTTAAATGAACGTTAAGTTTTGAACCAAATTCATGTTTCCGCAGGAAAAAAATGTCTTTTCAGGATAAAAAAACTAAATTATCATTAATATTTATGATAAAAATTAAAATTAAATTATAGATATTTATTGTACCAATATATATTATCAAAACCATTCAGCCACAAAATGTCATTATAAAAGCTATTTAATACTCTGTACCGAACTATTCCATGTTAGCTGAAGATCCGAGTCTAATTCGAAACAACAGAAAGTGCGAAGGTTTTTATTGATATGTCCACCTTATCCTTCTGACTCTTAATACTATACCAATCCTAATATGCATGCAAAAACAGCATCTAACAACTTGAACTCGGAAAGATACTTCGATGCATAGTTATTTATTTAATTCATGGACATGTTTATTACACCAAAAATTAAATGCACACATTTGTTTCAAGTTGAATTTCCCTGAAAAAAGAGTATATATTTTTTTAACATTCTGTAGGCGTTTTTACTAATTTAAATTATAAAAAAATAATAATAAATAAAAAAACGAACTACATTGAATAGTAAATAAGAGAAGACATTCGAATGCAAGGGGATAATATTGTCACAAATCATGTGATCTTGGATCTCGTGGTTATAAATTGAACTTTAATATTATTAAAAATATATATTTAAGTCCATTTTATAGAATTTTTTGGAAATATGAAAAAGAATTCCCAGGAAAAGCCTTTTTGCTGCAAAGTTTTTTTCCTGTAATTTTGTTATTAAAGTGAAATTTTTTTGAATTAATGTTTACCGCAAATTAAACTTAAGATAGAATACATTTCATTTTAATTTTTACTAAAATATCTTATTAAAATTTTGAATCACTATTAAGGGACATTTACTACAGCAAAATAAACTATGGGACAAATTTTATGAATCAATATTCACTGATCTGTTCTGTAAAGGTTACAATTGGCATTTTCATTTTGCATGTCGCATTTCAAAGCTATTGTGAAAAATTATTACTAAACTATTTTTAAATAATTATTACTACTCTTATAATTATAAATATTAGCAGATTATGATTAAGTTTTGAAAACAAATTATTACAACCCTAACATTTTTATATTATCTAAATTTTACCTTGATATATTATCAAGTTAATATCTTCTACATCATATTATCTTGATATTATATTCTTCTATTTCCAAACATAATATTAATTGTTTAGAAGGTGTAGGTAATTGTGATTTTTACAAGCTAGTTTTGAAACAATCAAAATTTAAAAGTTGACATTATATATATTTTGGTATTGATAGCAGCTAATGAGAATGATTTAATTCTTAAATAAATCGACATTTGAATTAAGAATTTTAAAAAGTAATTTATTCATAAATAATTAATATTTAAAATATTTGAAAATGAATGTTTCTAAGTTAAATTTTAGACTATCATTTTATTTCCAGAAACTTAAATTTAATAGATAACACAATATTAGTTATAAAATACAAGCGGTTTGAAATCTATTTGATAAGAATTACCCTTTCGGTCTTGAAGGAATTTTGTTTATTCAATTTCGAAACGAAATTATACTTTACCGCGTCAAGCCCACAAATCAGTAACTACTAATTGAAGTTTCAAATACATAGAAACGGCAAATTTATGGTTCATCTGAAATTAGCATATAAATAAATAATACTCGGAATAAAGAGAAAACTCCATAACAAATAAGCTTTTATTTGAGAAAAATATATTCAAATAAAAAAAATCTTCCATGTTAGGAAATTCAAATAGTTTGTGAACAGTATATACATATTAGTTTACCAACAACACATTACAACAGTTTACACAATATTTAACAAATACTATATACATATGCACATTATATACATATAATTAGGCACTGAAATATTTATAACAACACTTATCGATTACTGAAAAACTATTAACATATCATCAATCACTTATTTTTATTGCACTTGACATTTCATTTTTCAGAATATATTTCCTTATACTATTGTACATTATAGTAAAGAAAACGGTTTCAAAAGCATTTGTCTTAAAACTTCCTACAAAAAATATATCTTGTAAAATACAATTTTAGTTTTAAACATGAGGAAGAAAATAGGAACATAATCTTTCTAATGATGTACAAAAATTAACTCCAGTGAAATTGGTTTAACAATTTACAATCATCCAGTTTTCCATTCATTTTTAGGTTCCAACACCTGTTTTTTCCATTTGTCACTTCAGTCCTTTAAAAGAAAGTTTCCTTGAGCTTTTTTTTTTCTTGCATATTACAGGTGAAAATATCTATTTTTATTTGATTACTCTATATTGGTCACTGGCTTGTCAATATGATTATGAATATCAATCGAAATAGTTGGTTTTCTGCTTCTTTTCTGTTTCTCTCAAAAGCCCTTTCTGGCAATACTACACAAAGGACACAATTTCAAATCTGGCAAGATTAAAATGAATCAATTATAAAAGTGTGGAATAATTTAGCACCTAGAATGTCAAATTGCTTTTACATGAGTAAAAGTTTTTTTCTTTGATTTTGAAGTCTTCGGATAATATGCATGTATCAAACCTAAATCCATCTACGTTGCAATATTATGTACGATTGTTCGAAATACAAAGAGCACTTGTATTATCATATGCGCATAGAGGGTGAAGACAGACCTTCTTTTGCAAATTGAAGATCGTCGAATGCAAAACATTTGTAAATGCATGAAGAAAAAGCTTGATAACGCTCAGAGATTGCCATGAGGTAGTTTACTGTGGATAGGAATTTTGGGTTTTTGGATGGAAAATAAATACACCGTTTTTCGAAATTCCTCCATTAACATAAGGAAGGTTATATTGATAAGGAAAATAAATTAGTAAAATCCTAACATATTTAACCAAGAAGGTTTTATCCATCATGTCTTA
>JAPMOQ010017292.1:43569-97890 GCA_026543055.1 Argiope trifasciata | reverse complement strand
TTGCTACTATCGTTATTTTCATCACAAAATTCATATTTTAATGAAATACAAGAATCCCAAGAAAATGTTTTAAATGAAAATTAATCATATGTTGAAGTAAAATGTAAAGCAGGCTTTTAATTAAGCCTCATACTGAGTTTTAAGTTGTTTGCAAAACATTTGTATAAAATTTAATGATCGAGAAGGTGTGAATACATCTTTTCTAAAATTTAACATATATTGCTGAGGTTAGAAAATTAGTTTTAAAAAGGTAGATATTATTTGTTGAAATTCATTGATTTGAAAATAATCAGGCAGGTGCAGATTGATGTTATCTAATTTAAATTACATTATCGAAGTTCAGATGGTTAATAGATTACATTCAACATTCAGATTACATTATCAAATTTCAGAATACAAACGGATTTTCCCTTCGTAAAAATAATGTAAAATTTGTAATTGTACCATAGCTGTTCCAGTATAACCAAGCTTATACTTCCTTGTTTCTCGTGACTGCATTAAACTTTCTCGAGAAATTGACAAATTAAGAACGAGTAATCAATGGCAATTTCGAAAATAGAATATAGATGTGTGGGTTAGTCTTAATCTATTCTTATAATAAAGCTCAATGTGTGTGTGTGTGCGTGCGCGTGTGCGTGTGCGTGTGCGTGTGCGTGTGCGTGTGTGCGTGCGTGCGTGCGCGTGTGCGTGTGCGTGTGTTGGCGCTCTACATGCTAGACCGTTGGATAACCGTCTACAGCTACCAAACATACAGCTACCAAATTTGGTTCATGTATACCTTGTAGGTCAAGAATGTGCACCTCGGAGCCCTTTTTACGAATTTATAATTAGAATTCGAATTAAAATTTAAGCGAAATTTCGACGTTTTTCCGCTATAACTTACAAAAATATTTTTTCACAAACATGATTTGTACATCAATTTAAAGATTAAAAAATTAGCTTTCCAATGGTATCAGTGTTTTAATGTATAACTTAAGCTTCAATTTTTAACGAATTTTTAAAGGAATATTTTAACCATGATTTTTTTAGTATGTGACCGGATAAAATAAGAATAACGGAAGTTCAGATTAAAAAAACAACTATCATCGCAAATCAAATCTAAAGAAGTACAACTTTCAGCACGGGACTGGATAAAATAACATAAATATAAAAAGTGGCACTTTCTAAAAAAATAAATGTAAGGCAAAGGATTCTATGATCGTTTGGAATATCTAAATGATTGATTAAATAAATCTTTATTTACGGTAAACCTGATTGAATTTAGACAGGATATGCATTGAGATCCCGACCTAATGGCATATTTCTATAATCGTTTTCAATATCTGTATCATTAATTCAATATTTTTTATTTTTTTGCTTTTTCGCTTTCTTTAAAAAACATTTAATATTTTGGCAACATCACTGAAAAAAAACTTAAATATTTTGGAAGCATAATCGATAATTAAAACTGACTGATTTATAAAATTAAAGAATATTAGGAAAAATTGTACTTTTAGAATTTTCCGTCCATCATCTTAAAGAAAATATTAATTTCTGGTCAATCAATGCCCGGAATTACTTCAAGGCTAATGAATGTGATTTAATTGCAAATTTTAGAACGCATTACTCATGGCCAACCAGCTGCTCGCCAAAGGAGGCTAGTAAACTATAAAGGGTAGAGATTTGAAATCGCTAATCCGAACAAAAGTTTAGTCGGCTGCGCAATTTAAATTTTTAAAAAATGCTGTATCATGAACGAAAATAGGTTTAAGAAACGTTCATGAATGACTCAAAATTTTGTAACCCGAAAGATATTTTTATACGACCTTGAGGATGAAATATATTTATTGGGGATTTCATTGCAGTTCAATATTTGCTCCATATTCAAAAACCATCAAAATTAATTTAAAAGGAAATTTGTTAAATTAGATTCAAACCATTGTATTCTAGCATTATAAGTATTTTGCTTCGACATATCGGTGATAATTAGGCTATTATTCCTTGAGTTGTTTTAAACAATTTTTTTCTTATAAATAGTTCCTGGCAGAATTTGCATTAATGAATTTAAAATTTATTTGACGGAAGTAAAAATAAGCAATTACCTTAAAAATATTCCGAATTTAAAGTTAATTAATTTAAAATTCCACAAATGAAAAAAAATTCAAAGGGAAACGATCTGCTCATGTTTTTTTAAACTTGAACATAACTTTTATAAAATGTTTTGACACACAATTTGCATAAAAACATTACTTAAGAACTGTGTTAGAATATTTTAACAGATACACGGGAGAAAAGAAATAAAGAAACGGATGCTTAATTTATATACAGAACAAACACCTATTCAGTTTCAATGTAATAATTTTTTTAGATTAAAAAACTTTTGTTTCCACCTAGTAATATTCTTTGAAACGTTTTTAAGAAAGTTGCTAAAAATCACTTAAGGGAATTGAAATTTCATTATAAATAAAAAAATATAAAATTATAAAATCGTTGGATATTGTAATTTGTACAAGAGTGTATCTTACATTAGAAATATTTTATTGAAATTATTCTGGATGCACCATCTTGTTTCATATCAGATGAAGTTATGCATACGCAGGCACAGGGCAATTGAATATTTTTGGAAAAGTATTTATTGATGTCTAGAAGGTTCGTAAACGGTAATGACTTGGCTACAGTAATAGAAAGCTTTTGTCTTTCGCATACTCTTAAATAATGCGATGAAATCGTGAAATCAAATTACCTTCTGAAGCTCATCAATCCATTCATCTTTATTTTTGTTCGATTCCTTCAGAGACCTGACCTTTCTTTCTAACTCCTCCATCCTTCGAACGAGCCTTAAATGTTCCTGAAATCAAGAAAAGAATCGTTTTAAAAAATTGTATTAAGGAAGTACAAATTCAGCGTTGTAATGAGCATAGGTTTAAAGGGAAATATTTCTCAACACTGAAATTTAAATATTCAATTACCCGAGGAAGCTTGTTTTGTTTATGGGATGGAATTTGAAGCAGTATTGATATTTTACCAAGGCATTTATGCAGATTTATCAGATTTGTGAAATTAATGTAATTTTAAACTTTTGCAAGGTTTGATTTTTGAGGTTCCATCGCTGCACTAATATTTTGGTTTATAAGCGTTAAATGCAGAGTTAGGCAATTTCCAATCTGTTATTTGTAATAATTTAGTTGTCTGTTCGGAAAATGTTTTTTTTTTCTTAACGAAAATCTCAATCGGGGGAAATGAAATGAAATCTACTCTCCAATTTTCAGATAAAAGGATTTTTCTTCAAGATTCTAGAGATGGTATTATATTCGTTCTATTTAAAACAATCGGTTGATAACAATAAATTCAAAGATTTCAATACTTCAGGTTTTTTTAGTTTTTAAATATTTTCACTAATCGGGAAATGCTATCAAGTCATGTTTATAATACGTTTTAAATAATTATGTTTTATGCTATGATTTATAAAATTTCCAAATTCGTCAAATGTCATAGCATCAATGAAAAATCGAGATGCTCTAATAATTTCGAATTATCTAATTTTGAAACAATATCAAAAACAATGAGAATCCAGATGAAAATATTCCAAGCAATATTCAATAATTGACAAAAATATATCGAAAGCCCATTAAGCTGAGATAAATGAGTACAGATAGTCGCTTCATTCTTCTCGAAATAAGCGTAGTCAAAACGAGTCATGCGACTCCTGGTGACCCTTAGTGTAAAAATATTATGTCTCCATATTGCAAAGCTTTGCTTAAAATTGTCCCTCAACCTCTAGATTCCTGGCATTAGGTGCGTTCAGCATAACATTTCCCGACTTTCTTTCGAAACAAAACATTGGTTTCGAAAATAATAGTATCTTTTTCATAATTAGTAGTCGAGTTTATTTTGAACCATTTAATGAATGCAATTAACGAGTAAAGTATAAGTTATTTTTTGTATAAATATTTTAAATTTTTATTTATCTAACAACTTCTTAATTTTACATTACATGTTCAAGTATACTCCATTGTCTCGTACAGATCAATTAAAAATATAAAAAATGACCCCATGTCTTTATCAAAATGCTGCGCTTATGCTTATATCAATGCTATCCATGATATTAGAGATGGAAATTGCAGATTAATAAACCATATATTATACTCTCATTTTGTGATTTTGTTATTTATTGCATTTATTTTTAAGAATTAAAACTGTAAGGAAAATTGTTCTAATTTTAATTCTCTCCATTCATTATATAAAACTAAATACTTGTAAAATGCATTTTAACATTCCATTTAAAGTGTTTAATTAATCACAGAATACTTGTTTTTAAAAAGAGAATACTTAATTTTAAATATTTATTCTGACAATTGTTCATGCTAATAATTTTAGGAAATGAAGTCATGTAGTAATTTTTTAAATCAAAAATTTATTGAATTTTTAAATATAACTCATAGCTACCTTATTTGTATAGATATGCAAAAGTAATTCTAATTTTATCCAGTTAATTTTAATAAAAATTTGATAATTGTAAATATATCCCTGTATATTATTTTTATAAACTTTTCAATGTGCACAATATTTAAATCAATTCCTTAAAAGAATCACAATCTCGGCCTATTGAGTATTTATTAAAATAATATCCACGGTGCGACACAATACGAGTATTTATGGTAAAAGACACGGCATGATGGACATAAGGAACTTTATTTGTCTTACCATCATTACACGATTATTAATTGGTCAATGTGTTATTCATACATAAATTGTCTAGAAAGAAAACCCATGCAGAGCTTGAACGTGCAACACTTTCGAGATTAAAATAATGCAATTAATAAAATATGCAGTTAAATCTCTTTAAATTAATCTTTACAGAATGAAACAATAACTCAATGAAACTAGAAAATATTATTCAGTTAGTATCAAAATCCCCGAATGATCCAAGTTACGAAACTTTAAATTAACTTAAAATGGTTAAATTGCGTATGTCCAAATCAACAGTTAAATATATAGATGAAGATCAATATTCTTAATGATCCTCAAACAACTTTAATCGTTACGAAAAACGTTGTCTCGAGCAATGATAAAAGATGATAGAATAGGTCTTTGAACGGGATTAATTTAACATTTCCTACTTCAGAGGGAAGGTTTTTAATCATCTTGTATAGTAATTATTATGATGCAGTAGGCAAAGATTCCTTATGGCATTAATGGATTTAAGAGATTTGCCGAAAGGATGATGTTGTTAATAAGAGTTTAGGTTTTTAAAGAATTGCAAAGCAACTGAATTTCCTGAAATTTCAATGGTTTTTTTTTCCCAAATAAGGATATTTTTCCAAACTCATTTACTGAGAAATCAGTAACACCTGTATGCCACTACCTATAAAAACTTTGTTTTCCCAACCGTAATTTTTGTCATCAGATTCAATTTCTTAACATTCAGGCTAGCATGTCCCCAATAAAAAAAAAGAATAAGTTGATTAAATTTATGAGAAAATTTTAGATTTAATCTAGATGGACCAAATTTCACTTTTTGGCGAAACAGAATCGTATTAGCCTAATAGTATTGATATAGTTGAGAATAAAAACACCATGAAATCCAAACCCAATAAAAGCTAATTTTAAACATACAAGAATTGCAACGATATAAAAAAAACCCTTTGTATTAACGTCTTTAACCATTTCCAATTAACTAGATTAATATAAATATCCAGATATTTAAAACACAGCAACACGAAATGCAATTTTATCAATAATACCTAAATTGTGGTCTGCTTGACACTTCAAAAATAGGCAGAGGAAAAAGATTTTTCAAGGGAGCAATGGAGTTAAAATTTTGAGCCACTTATTTAGGAAATTTATAGATTTCAGGAAGAGCAAAATGTTTTAGATGCGACATGCGTTTTTTTATAGATAAAATATCCTTGAATATATCAGCAAAATATTTGTGTATCTGCGTAAATTTTTTTGATTAGGCATGGAGTTAATTTAAGCATGGGATATTTACAACCAAATTTAATTCATCAAAAATAACTACAGCTTTTTATTTAGCAGCAAGAAATGTTGATTGATGCGAGTATTAAATTGGAGCAAGACCCTTTTGTAGGATAAGCTATACCTAGCTTAAAATTCAGATTATAAATGTAATATTTATTAAACCACTAGCAGCCTTTGGCGACCATCTGGTTTGCCATGAGTAAAGCGTTCTTAAATTTTAAATTAAATCGCATATTCAATAGCCTTGAAGTAATTCCGGGCATTGATTGACCTGAAATTAATATTTTCTTTAAGATGATGGACGGAAGGTTCTAAAAGTACACATTTTCATAATAATATTCTTTAATTTTATAAATCAGTCAGTTTTAACCATCAATTATGCTTCCAAAATATTAAAAATATTTTTTTTGGTGATGTTGCCAAAATATTAAATATATTTTTTAAAGAAAGCGTGAAAGGGAAAAAATTATTGAACTAATGATAGAGATATTGCAAACGATTATAGAAATATGCCATTAAGTCGGGATTTCAATGCATATCCTGTCTAAATTCAATCAGGTTTACCGTAAATAAAGAAGATTTATTGAGTTAATGATATAGATATTGCAAACGATTGTAGAAACCTTTGCTTTGCATTTATTTTTTAAAGAAAATATCACAATTTATATATTTTTTTATTTTATCCAGTCACGTGTTAAAAGTAGCATTTCTTTAGATTTATTTTGCGATGATTGTTTTTTATTCGTACTTCCGGCATTCTTTTACTTTATCCAGTCACGTGATAAAAACATGGTTAAAATATTTCTTTAAAAATTTGTTAAAAATAGAAGCTTATGTTATAAATTTTAAAAACTGATACCGTTAGAAAGTTAATTTTTTTTATCTTTAAATTGATATAAAAAGCATGTTTGTGCAATAATATTTTCTGAAGTTATAACGGAAAAACGTCGAAATTTCGCTTGAATTTTAATTAATTCAAGTTCTAATTAAAAATTCGAAAAAAGGGCTCCGAAGTGCACATTCCCGACCTCCAAGGTATACATGTACCAAATTTGGTAGCTGTAGGTCCAATGGTCTGGCCTGTAGAGCGCCAACACACACACACACACCCCCACACCCACCCAGCTTCTATAGAGGAAGAGTAATTCTTTTATAACCCTTATTTATTGAATAGTGAAGAGCAATGATGAAGTCGTGTCCGTGTTTCCACGAAAAGGGGGTGCAGTAGCTTCTGAGAGTAAAGACCCCTGGGCACCCAGAGGGCAGAAGTCGGACTTCTAGCTCAAATGAAGATGACACTCATTCGCTTGCACAACCCCTTTTTACAAGGGGGCACATTCACACGCTTCACAGACAGAACGCAGAGTAACAACCACGCCCGAACCGGGATGCCCAGATCACGGGGAAGACACGCTACCCCTGTGCTAGGACGCCGGCAGTTAAGAGCAATGTACATGGTATTGAATTAGGAAGTAAATACTGAGTAAAACGAATGAAATTTCAAATTTACAGCTTGATTGCTAGAAATTTAAGATGCTACAAACTTTGTTAACGTACTTCGAACCCTCAAAAACATGCACTTTGTCCAAATTATTTGTAATGAGAATTAAATATCGATTAGCAAACAGAGCTGAAGCGTCTTTTGGGGAGTTTTGGAATAGATGTTTGAAACGTATGTCAAATTCAAACTAGAGGAGAATATGAATAAGTGTTCTGATTGGATCTGCACGCACTTTATGCACACGCATTTCCAGCTTGAAAATACAGGAAGAACGAACATGATTTGAGATGATTTTCCGTTGTGGATGAGAGCGATTGCTTAACGTTTGAAAGAAATACCAATTAAAGAGCATATTCCACCTCCTTAAGGTTATTTCTCCAAAAGGTTTGTGCGGATCAGAGAAGGTATTAAAGCGCCATCACACAGCCGACTGACTTGGTTAAGTAAGTAGTTCAAATTGAGAAGCAGAAAGGCAGTGTTGAAGTATACACAACACATCTGGGGTTCAATTTGGAATTGGTAAGACTGCGGCGATAAATAATTATTAGAGAAACACGATCAACCTCTAAAGCTATACTGCATTAACGTCGTAAAATATTAAGCGATCGCAAACACTTATTCAGTGAATAAAAATGCATGAAAAAGAACATATACCGACAAACACGATATCAAGGATTTTTTGCTTGTTTCTTACAATTAATAAAATGTCATTAAGAAAAAATTTGGTTTTGGGTGCAAAGGGCCTTTTTGAATAGTATTTTCAGAGAAAATAAATGTTACGATTAGACCAAGTTAATCGCTGTCTGCACATCTCTGTCAATGAAATCGATATGGACAGGTGGAATTTTTAAAATCAAAGTCTATAAATGCTACACTAAGGTACTGCCTCATGTTGTAATTGGAAACTAAGTATATACCATATTACATATTCCCAGTTAGCATTCGAATGCGCAGAGAAACGAAACGGACTGAAAATTGGCAACTTTGGAAAGGCTATATCAAAAATAAAAGTTTTATATATTTTACAGGATAAGGGGTGGATGATCTTAGCTATATATTCCTTAAAAGTTAGAATTTCAAATGACATATTATGCCACTCGATTAAAAATAGAAAAGGTTAAAACTGAATTTCAAGTTAAAACTTTTTTTTCGGTTTTTAATTAGAATTTTCGATCCTCATGAATTTAACGTAGTGAGAATCAATCGCCTGAAACTTTTAAAACCAAAGTTTGATTCTGAATATCAATTAACACTCTGGTTGAAATCGTGGATTAAAATTTCTTTATTTTTTAAAAGCACTGATTGATTCCGAATATTTTGCATTTTGAATTTCCTGAATATTTGGCAGATTGCTATTCTTTAGGACCAAAAAACGACATAAAACTTAGACTTCATAATTTTTGAAGTATATTTATATACCAAAAAGCATATTAGAAATGATAATATTTTAATAGTTAAATTTCAGTTATTTAAATTATTTGAAAGTAAAATAATTTAATTCATTCAGGAATCTGAGAAAATTTTCAAATTCTTTGAAGTATTTTATAAATTAGGAAAATTATTCTGTAAGGCACATCAGATTGTTTTGAGTACTCAGAAAAATAAATGATTTCATAAAATATATTTTTTACATTAAGTTCAGTTTAATAATTTGCATTTTAAAGTCGAAATTTTATGAGAGCTCTTAGGAAATGAGATGCAAAGTGCAATGAAGAGATTAACTTAAGGTCTATGATAATATGAGTGCATTTTAGGGTACCAAAATGCGTAGCTTCAAAATATTTTATTGCAGAAACGAGTAGCATTAAATAACTGAAAATTTTAGTCAGCATTAATTTTGGAGTACCGGTGAAAGTGAAACTTTGATTTTTGGCTAAAATACACATTTACATATAAGGACGATCTTAAAAATAAAAATTTAAGCACTATATATACAATATTTTACTGGCATATTTTTCAAGAATTTTACAGAATGACTCAGAAAAGAGAATGGAGATAATTTCCTTTCCATTGCTAAAATGTATTTACTACTGCTTCGTAGAAAGCATCTGAATAGAAATATTGCGTATTTTATAAATTCAAATTTAAGAACGTTTCAAAGTATTATAATGAATAAAAACATACCGGCCCGTGGATGGATTCATCGGCAAAATGTATTCTCTTGCCACCACTGCCATCTAAAGGAATAAAAAATATATATTCTTCATTTTATATTAGAATGACAATCAAGAAAATAAATACATGATTACCCATTTTCATATCAGAATACAATTCAGAAAATAAAAGCTATCTTTATTCACAATTTGTTATTTCAATTACAATTTAGAAAAGTCATTTTTTATACATACACTGCTATGATTTAATTAGCATCTATAAAAATCATTCACAAGTATTCAGAACGATATTTTCAACTTGCATATTTGCCATCATTATACCCGAGCATCCCAATTTTGAACAAAAATTTTATTCGGAAAAACATTTGTTCCTTAAGAATGTATTATGCTTCTATTTTGCCAATTTTTAATGACAGCCAATATTATTCCCTATCAAAATGCATGTAATACCTACGTGGAATGAAATTTATGAGTATTTTTTTGCTTCAGGAAATGTTGGGTTCTCAATTTAGAGGGTAGGATTACGTATGAAAATTTAAAAAATTTAATGATAAAAATTTATCTTGTATTCAACATGAAAAGTTCATTAACAAGTTGGAGAAAAAGTTAGCTCAATTAAAAGAAACTGGAACGTTTTCTATATTGTAAATAATCGAAATTAGAATTGCAAATCATGGGTACTACTTGATTTTACAATAGATGTGTTTACTTATAAGTGTACCTCAAATTGAGTTTTCATTAAGAAACGAATATTTTAGAAAGGTATTCATTTTTAGTTTGAAATCGAAAACTTAACCTCCATAATCTCATAACAAATTACTACAGTAAGGAAAAGCTATTTTGAAAAAACCATAATTTGCATCAAGAGTATGCTTATGATTCTGCTGATCAAATCAATTGTGTCGAAACATGTAGTAATAAATTTTTGAATCCAAAAATACTACACTCAGCTACACTTATTGTCTGTGCATTTCAGTTCATTTTAGATTCAGTCAGAGGGCAACATATATTCTGGAAGGCATATTCGTAGTTGATGTATTTGACGAAATTCCAGCAGTTCCTGGAATTTTTGCTTTCGTTACCAAGTCACCAAATGACAGCCAGGAGACCTTAACTTTGTAATGGGTGCTGAATGTATATCGTCTGAAGCCAACTACCTTATTTATCAGATGACTTGCAAAGCACGGGAGAGGCATTTAATAAAAGATACTAATATGATTGTGTTTAGGAAAAAATATCATTTCAAAGAAAATTTATTTATTTCATATATTGCCACGTAAAAAAATGATCCCATTCACCTATTAAAAATACACAATTCGCAAATTCGATTTTTCAAGAATAAAACCAAAAATTCCCAAATTGCTACATCTTGAATACACCCCTTTAGATAAGACATTTATAGAATTCATTTGTTATGTAATAGAAAATAAATATATTTTACCTTCAGGCTCTCCAGCCGGTCTCTTGCTCATCTAGAATAGAAAAATTAAAGACATAAGTTTCAACAAGATATACCAATATAATTCATGCTGTTTACTTAATAAGAAAATGAAATTAAAATCAACATTCATCTTACGACTCGCTTAATGCACGGTAATGTAACCGATATTAACAGGCAAGGTATGAATCGTTTGTCAATTAACGATTTAGACATTGGAATCATTTAATTATAGCACTGCAAACGAGTATTACGCTTTAATTCGATTTAAAACTCTTAAATTAATTTGTAGAATTTTCGTTTCTAGATATTCTTAAAATAGATATTAATATGGCTTCTTCTAGATCTATTTTAGTCATAAATTTGAAGTGTTTCGACTAATTCAAATGGTCTCGAATTACCGTAATCGGTCTTACTCTTGACCTTTCGATTTCAAATACAAGTTCTCATAGCTACAGTATAATTGCGTCCCTATCGCAAAAGAAAATCTCAATCCTAATTAAATATTCAAGTGAAATCCAGTGAAAGTATTGACCAAGAGGAAAGTAGCTTTTCAATCAATTATTAAAGCATCTTTTTAATTACAATGCAAAAGAAATTGGCAGGAAAATTTCAGTAAAACTTTAAAGAATTTTTAGGAATACTTACATAAGTGATACACTAGCAGATTAAGTGATATTTTAAACGAAAAACAAACACAAGCCTCTGACTTCAAATTTAGAGTGTATTAACTTTTTAAAGTTTCTTAAATAAAATCCGTAATTTAAATGTAGAATTCTATTTCCAAATATTGAGGAAAAGTAAGATCATTCCATCCAAAATATAATTTTATAAGGAGAAATAAAGTTTGAACAGAAGTATAATCGCAAACATTAATGTTATATAAAAAATATTCAAGATATAACAAGTTATATGAAATAGAAAGCTTTATAAAAATTGAAAAACAAAGCAGTGTTAGAGATCAAATTTCGAATGTCCCATTGTTATATGTTAAAAAAAAGAATACACATGCAGTACGATTTCTAATATAATAAGCATTCGCCAATTCAAAAAGTTTAGTTTCTTATTTAAAAAAATGTCTGAAATTCAATAAATGTTGAATCTTAAATATCGGTCATATTTTATTTTTTACTATAAATAAACAATAAAATCGCTATACAATTTCAAGTGATTCTTTGTAGAGAATCATCACACATTTTTGAATAAAGTGCTGATGTTCTTTGTTTTATAGCAGCACTTTCCTAAACTAATTCATTTATACAGAAGCTATAAACTTAAAAATGGGCTCTAGCAAAGAAATTAAATATAGATCTTATTTTAAAACAATAGAAACAACTTGTAATAGAATCGAAAAAGTTGAATTCTGGAAATAACTTATCAAAACAAGCAAAATAGGAACTTGAAGCCTGCCATACAACAATCAGTTTTTTAAAAATTTGATTAATCCGATTCTCAAACATATTCAATAGAGTTTTGTAATGATATGTTGGATATGATATATTATAATGATATGTAATAATAAATAATGTTACAGATTTAAAAAAAATCGAAAGTGTATTATAGCTTTCTCTCTCTCTATATATATATACTATGAAAAGATTTCGAAATTTATTTACTTACTTTTAAATGCAAACTTTTATTTAAGGTGCTCAAAAATAGATTTTATAAGAAATTTGTGATACCAAATTTCAAAAGCTGGAGAAATTAGTTGCCTATAAGCAATTCCGAGGAAAAGGTTATAAGCCAGAAACGAAAAATCGAAGAAATTGCATTTATATACTAGAATGTCACGTGATTCAACAAGAATTTGAAGAACAATATCAGCAAATGGAAGTAAAAGTTACAGTTTTTAGATTTTAAAACAATAATAATTTTCTTTTAACTGAATAAAAAAGAATATTTGCTTCAGAATCAGATGAATCTGAGAAACTTGCAAAAATTACTTCAAATGTTCCTTGAAAGAAGATCCATTTCTTACTTGATGGATTTGATCATGTATTTGATAATAAAGTTTGCGTTTCAGGATAAAATTACCCCATTTTACAATATGTAGAGATGTCAAATGAAAATTCAACATTTTAAATAAAAAAAAATTGTGAGGAATAGAAGCTATAATAAAAGATTATCTCTAACTCTAACAGGGTTCAAAATTACTGATGCTCAATCCCCTCTAACAAGTAAAAATTGATTTTGAGAGAGTCGAAACCAAAACAATGAAATCCGATAAGGATTTTTAAGGCAAGGTATTTTTTAAAAAAATTTGTTTTTCAGTACTTTTAAGATAGCCCTTTTAAAAACGAAAATATGTTCAATATTTTGTAAATAGAAGAAACTGTTCAGAACAAATGTATCTCAAGCTTCTAGTGGGAAATTGGAATCGGATATAGATAATTATTACATAAAATTTAAAACGATAAAATTTAATCTTAACCATCGCAAAATTACAAGTGCGACTCAGTTTATTATCCTGATAAAACCTGTCCTCCTAGCTTAAGCATCTTCAGTTTTTGTTGGGTTCAGATTCTACTAAAAGGATTCGTGGATTACGGTCCTGTCTACTGACAGCAATCATATTCATGGGATCCGAACAAAATTATTCGCTTAGGATCGCCGCTGTTTTGTTAGAATTATTGAGAGTGCTTAGAATTAATTAAATCTCTTTTGCATGATTTGATAAAAAATCTTTGTTTAGGGGTTTAGAATTTTACATTTTTCTCTACTTTTTATCCATTATTGTAATTAATGTTCATTTAATAATCTATTGATCTTTAAAATCGGATTCATATATATGTACCCATTCGGGAAATGGAAAAAAAGACGTATAACATAGTCTAGGACGAAGACTGGTCTCTTAAGCATCTAAATAAGTTTTACCGGATAATTTCAGAAAATATTAGTTAGGATTCGGAGTCAAATAATAGCATGGTATATCTTCATTGACTCCAATGCTATTGGGCCATCACTTTTCGATATCCCTTCTGTTAAAATCCTCTCATAGCATATAAAATAATCACCTATAATTGCTACCAATTTTGCAGGCTATTATTGTTTCACTTTTCCCTCATTTTCTGCAAAATTCAAAAGATTTCTTTTTAAATATATCAAAATTACTATTGTTTATTTAAAAATATTTTCGTTATTGCGTTTTCTTCTACTGGGTTCGAATTTGGATAGCTTATTTTGTAACCCCTTTTTTAATATCGGCTTGTTAAGTTGCCACGATGTATTTATCTTTGGAAGAAGAGATTCATGAGAAATTTCAAGACCCTCAAAAACTGATAGAAGATTTATTGTTTTTCATTCCTTACGAAATGTGGAAGATTTTTTTTTATAAATTATGTTAAATGCCTGAAAATATTGGAACTTGGAAGGTAATGCCCTCCGTTAGTGTTCCTTGTATGTCCGAGTATTTTAATAATGCCTAAATCTTGCGTACCAGCATATGCCATTTAAAAAAAATCTGCCCACTATTGATGCTAGACTAAGTGATAATGGGTAAGTTGCGTATTCTTTTTTCGAATTCCCAAGAACATAATGAAGAAATACGAGTATTTTATTTCTTGAAGATTCGATCATTTTTTGATCGAAATATCCATTTTCAATAGATTTTTCTCTTTTGAATAGGTTTATTATTGTTGATAACTTTGATACTTTGAACCAGAATATAAAGCTATTGCGTGAACAAATTATATATTTATTGCATAAATTATTACTAGTATCGTTTACTGGAAAGATGAATGAACCAATTTGAACTGTTAGTTTTTCATTAGTTTTATATAATTTAATTACTGTGAAGCATAACATTATATAGGTTAATTTTTTGTGGAATCAGTTTCTGAAACTGAAATATGCAATTGAAAATTCAAAGGTACTATTCTGCTATGGGAAATCCGGAGTTTCAGTTTTTCTATGGAATATTTGATTCAAAGTGCTATAAAAACATTGAATACTGGAGATTCCTCTTATTAATAAGTGTACAAAAATTTCATTTAATAGAAAATTTAGAATTTTTTTTTTACAAAAAAATAATTTACATAAAGTACAAAAATTTGCAGAATTCTTAGTTTCCATCAAAAGACTTCTTGACGGAAATTAAATATCATTCTAGCTAGTTTTGAATCGAAATCTTATTTATGTTATCAAATCATGCCCAATGAATATTTTCTATTAAAGAAATTTATTTCAATGACTTAAAGTGTTATCTACATAAATTGAGCATAGTTTAGTTAAAAAATAGGGTTTTTTTTATAAGTAGGTTTTTTTTTTATCCTGTAGGGATTTTTTTTATTTAATTTCATTTGTAAATAATTCATTTTCTTTTCAAAGTTAAAAAAATATGTAGTGTTGCATATAGTAACTTCACTTCTATTCAAAATTACTAGGCTTAGAAAGATATGCTTCTCGCTCAATGTAAGTGCAAAAAAAAAAAAAAAAAAGAAAAAAAAAAGAAAAAAAAAACCGTTCTGAAAATTTTTTCTGAATATCGCTAAAATGCATTACAAGATTTTTTCCCTGTTTTTCGAGAAAAATAAAACGCTGGTATGCATGATTTCGCGAGGTAAAATGAGCAATAATGATAGGTTCTTGTATCAAGGATTTCATATTCTTTAGCTTCCAAGTAGTTTGCTTACGGCAGCCTAGTTTCAAACTGATATAAAATTAGCAAGGCAGTGTTTCCCTTTATTGAAAATAATGTTAAAGTGTAGCACGGTGTGCCCCCGAGTTTATCGCCAATATGGCAACCCAACAGAACTTTCTTACAGTAACCCTAATTCTGTTTTGTTTACTAGTTTTTACAATAGTTGAGTTGTTCAGGAACTACAACTGTTTTATAATAAATTTAATATTTAAAATATCGATTTCAGATTATTTAAATTTTGCTTATTATTTTAATTTAAAATTTACTATACAAAGAAAGTTTAAAATAAAATTAATATGAATTAAATAACATTTATTTCATTTTTTTGTGTTAATATTTACAAAAAAAATTTTTCGTTTTCACACTTTTAATTATCACTATGCGAATTCGCAAATCGTCTGCGTTTTCACATTAAAAGAAGTTTGCCATGGAATTATTCGCAGTTCTCGTAATTCTTTCGGTGCTCCAACGTTTGGTTCCCTCTAAATATTATTATGTCTGCAATCGTACAGGAGTGGATATTTGGTAATTGGGATGTTAGGCACTATTTCGAACCTGCTGAATGGATGGTGATTGGAATATTTTTTTAATGAGTTGATGAGGCTTGGAACGAATGCTTTGATTGTTATGAAGTGTTAAGTGTTTATGAAAAGATTAAATAAAGCAAGTAAGTACATTAAATATTAAAAATTCTGTATAATATTCGTTCCTATAAAATCATTTATACTTTCTTGTAATATTATTATGCACTATTCTTTAATCCAAACCATCCATCTGTTCAATTTGCTAGCGAAGCTATTGCATACCCGCTCCGTATGAAAGCGAAGCCCTAGGATGTTTTTTAAAGTTAAAATATACTGCCCGGTGCCTTCTACAGATGCCTTCGGCATCTGTAGAAGGCCCCGGGCAGTATTAAACAAATAATTATAATTAAGCATTCTAAATAAAAACGCGGGAAATGGCAACCGTAATTGTTCCACGGAACAGTTTGTATGTTTTATCTGCCATCTTTATTGGCGACTTGGCATCCTTGGCGCAGCAAGGGGCACACAATTCTACACTTTTACCGAAAATAATTTAAGAGACAAATATCTGTATTTCTACTACTTATAAAGATAAAAATTATTAGTATTACAGAATCTAAGTATTCTTACTATTTTTTAAAACTAAATCTGAAAAAACGAAATACACTGAAACATATTAGTACTACTGAAAAGATGTTTGATTCTGTATAAAAATTTGTATATTGTTATTTATTCTTTAATGGTTTAAAAAACATTTTTTTGCATTAGTAGAAATAAATTTGTGAATAAATTTAAATTTTAACTAAAAATCCAATTTTTTGGGAGGAAGGGATTATTTTTTTTGGGAACACCACTTCTCAGTAAATCTCTAAGTCAAATTTAATAGTTTCATATCGAAATGTCTGCACGAAGAGCGTTAACCTCGAGTGATTAATGAGCACCTTGTAATTTATAGAAAACCTTTTGGCTTAGTTGGAAAATTTCTTAAAAGAGTATAGAATAATTTAGGATATAAATTTTGATAATCCAAAGTTCTAATGACGCTTAACTATTAATACGTTGTATGCTATAGGGATTGCAGGTGGCAGATGCTAGAAACTGGCAGCGATGCTATGACTGTTGGTCAAGATAATGCATGATTTCATCGAATATCAATAGTTATATTTTTACCATTTACCGTCTTTTATACGAAGGTGAGGAATAAAAGTAGTTCTTTATAATAAAACATATAAAGTTTTGTTTATAATACAAGCCCATAATTTTTTGCATTTGCACACTATAGTCGCTTCATTTTTTCGATAGTACATTATGTAAATCAGTAGCGATGCTCTCGGTTTTCGTCGTAGTTTTCTTAAAAAGCTTAGAACTGAAGAAACAGAAATCTCAATTTCAATACCAAAAAATTTTGTAAACACGTTCAAAGACGCGAGTGTTATTGAGGTCTCTTGTTAAATAAAAATTTTAAGACATGATTGTATGCCGCAACCTATACACATTTAAACGTTATATTTATCGCATAAAGGAAGCTCAGTGTGGCATCACAGGAAAACCTGCAAAAACTATTAAATCTTTCAATGCGATAAGAAAATTTTAAACGTATTTGAGCGAAGACGTTTGTAGTATTGCAACTGACTGATACTTCACATACTACAACTTACGTAAAGTGTTATTAGAAGCATTGGGGGTCTGTAACATTTTGATATGTTAGGAAAAAAATTGTATTTTCTGTCATTCAGTAAAATGTTTATATATTTTAATATTATTCAATTGTGTTTTTAACAGATATTGCATCATCATTTGGTGCAGCTTGGTCAGCTCTAGCCCTAGTGACAAAATCCTGATTAAAGCTAGATTCAAGCTCGTTTGAGGAAATAACACCACCTGACTCCCATCACACCATCCCTAACCATTTTGGACATAAGATTTTTCTTTGGGATTTCCCGCTCTACCGCAATGGATTAACCAAGTATGTTTATATAATTTTGGCATCTAACCTGTTTAGAGACTACGTTCATCGAATATTCTGAAATTGAAATATTGGGAAATAAACATTTTCAAAATACTGAAGGTTTAGATTTTGATGCTTTCCAAGAATTAACGAATAAATCATATTTAATCCCAATCGAAATATCTTGAAAGGAATGCAAAAGGCAATTTGTAATAGAGAGCAATCGATTTCTATTTCAGAAATGAATGAACCCCGTATCTGTGGATTATATAGATGCTTTGTTAAATGCTTCCTGAAACTATATAATAAATACAGAAATAAATATAATTTGTGCATAGATATTAATCGCAGTTTCTTTTCCAGCTGATCATTCCACAGTACTGTATCCAAGCTGCTTTCAGAAACGATCGACATCTGAATCCATCACACATGACTATGCCATTTTTGGACGACAGAAGAAATTTTCCTTTGGATTTCCCACTCTGTAACATTAGATTAACCAAGTATTTCTGTATAATTGTTGTGTCTAGGCCGCTTAGACTACATGCATCGAATATTTGGAGATTGTCTCTTACATATTCTTTCAAAGTACCAGAGGTTGATGCTTTACAAGAATTTATAAATCAAATATATTTAATCGCTAACAAAATTATTTTATAGGAACGCGAAAAATGCATCTTAATGCGAAACAATCAAACTTACTCTTGAATATGAATGAACCTCACGGTTAGAGTAAGTAACAAGGATTATAATCTCCTGAAGTTAAAAACGAAATGTGAATATTTTTCTGATACAATATTTATTAAAATCGTTTTAGTGACTTTTCCAAAATCATAGAATGTTATTCAGCTTTCTTCCATTAATTTTCGTTATATTTTATTTTATATCAATTAACCTCTAAATATGGGTTCTTCTTAAAGTGCCTTAATTTAAACCGTGTATGGTTTCATCTCGGTGTATTTTTAAATAATTCTGAAAATTTCATTCTTGTTCTAAATTCTTGTAGTTTCTATTTAATACCGCTTTTTACTTATCTCAGGCAACATATTTAAACGTGATCTAATTTTGCTGGTAATATTCTGTTATTCAAACTTTTGCTTATGAAGTGTGATATGGGAAATCGCGCATCGAGTAGGGCAAGTTAAATTTTTCAACTGTAGAGCTTTATTGCCCAAATAAGTTTGAATATTTAATCGAAAGAAGAATTTGGCTGTTGAGCCTAAGAAAAATAATTTTATACTTGATACTTGATTTAGGGTCAAGGCAGAATCTTTATCGAATATTAGAAGAGTTTTTTTGTGAATAGAGGAATAAAGTGTTGACACAGATTTTAAAACTCTAACCAATACGGCTATTAATTTCCTGTACCACAGAAACGAGGAATTTCAAAATTTACATTAGAGAAATGATCTAGTGTTTGATGTTAAAGAACATTTCAGAGAGATCGAGGTTAAAATATGCACGATGAAAACGAAACTTTTCTTCTGGATGGTAAAAATGTAATAAGTTAGAAAGCTTAGAATACTGTTTTGCCCTATTTTTTAAAATGATTAATTCCTAAGTAGTGATAAATCAGTTTCAAATTCTATTGTAAATACGGGTAGGGGAGTTTAACTATTGACATTCCAATTAATATCCCTAACATTTCGTAAGATATCGGATGGAATTATTTTGTAAATAGAATAGGGTTTTCGTTAATTTGTATTTGGAAGCCTTAGGGCATATTGAAGTTTCCTATCGTTAACTTGATTATTTTCTCACTGTTTGAACTAATTCTTGTTTTCTCTTGAAATTTTCTTTACTGGTACAATAATCCTTCCCATAACAAAATAAAATACTTCTTTAATTTCCTTTTTATTAGCAGTAGAGGTTTTTCCTATTTATTTTAATATCATTCGCTAGGCTTATATCAAAGGTAAAATATATTCTAAATATTTGAATTTTTTTATACTAGATTAAGCAGCATTTAGTTAGTATTATCCACTTTCATTTCTTAGGATTTTTCTTGATTCATTCAAATCATGAATTCTCAGATTTTTTGTTACATGAAATTAATTTGCTATAACCTTTGTTTAGATGTATTTTAATCGTTTTCCGCCTAGAACTAACTTCGTTAAATTAATGTTTAAATTGAAAATATTAGAAGAAATTTAAAAAATACTTTGTCTTGTATCCATCTAAGTATGACCAATATATGAATTGCTTTCAGATTGTGTATTTGAAATATTAACGAAAAGAAAATGCTAGAGAGAAAGGCTTACGTTAGATTTGTGCATCCGATTATTCATTTTTAAAATTAAGAATCAAATCATTCTTACACTCTTCAATATGAAAAAAACTTTAACTATAATTTTATTTATATTTTGATTACTATCTATTCAATTATTCATAGTTCAGAGGCCTGATCGAGAATTGTTAGAAGTTAAACTTAATCTGATATTGAAGAGCGGGAGAAATCTGTTTAAATTCGTTAATTGTCGGAGACGAAATGAAGTATTTGTATAAAATTTCGCAATTAATTCGGTCGTGGGTTTTGTTCTTAGTTTAAAATGCACTACCCGAAGGATAAAATTGCCTAGTGATGTAAATTTTTCGCGTTCCATGTTACTCATAGATATATCGGAAAAATATTAATGCACTTTATTTGGGTATTGGAGATAATCTGTGGTGTTTAATCAGTGAGGTAACGCATCATCCAGTGAATGGAATGACCACATAATGGAATATGGAAATGGTTCAACGTGTGATATGAAAGCATGGAAAGTTGTTTCGCCCTGAGTTATGGGAGACTAATGGCAAACCCTTCTATCAGATAGTATATGTAAAGTTGACAATTTGGAGTTTCTAGAGTTAGCTCCTTAGGAAGAATTATTCTTGCATGTATAAGAATTGAGGACAAGGGTTGATAGAGCTAGTATTACTTTACGAAAATCATAGATTGTGGCTTGGGAAATGAATGAATTGAGGCTTCGCAGTTATGGTTTTGGGAGAGACATGGGTAATGCGTGCATTACGATTTCTAGGGTGGTGGAGTGGGTAATGCGTTAATGCTGACTTCTAGGGTGGTGGTGTGGGTAATGCGTGAATAGTGGGTAAAGTGTGTCTGTGTGAGGGAGAGAGCGAATTGTGGTATCAAGGAGAATGGTGGTGGCGATGTGGGTAATGAGTGTGCTCTCTAGTTGTGATATCGAGGGTGTTGGCGCCGTGGTTATGAGTGTGCGTCTGATTTGTGGTATCGTGAATGGCGGTGGCGTGGGTAATGTGTGAGCGAATTGTGGTATTGGAAGGGGTGGAGGTATGGGTAATGTGTGTGTGCGATCGAATTGTGGTATCGGGAGGGGTGGAGGTATGGGTAATGTGTGTGTGTGTGAGCGAATTGTGGTATCGTGAGGGGTGGTGGTATGGGTAATGTGTGTGTGAGCGAATTGTGGTATCGTGAGGGGTGGTGGCTATGGGTAATGTGTGTGTGAGCGAATTGTGGTATCGTGAGGGGTGGTGGCTATGGGTAATGTGTATGTGAGCGAATTGTGGTATCGTGAGGGGTGGTGGCTATGGGTAATGTGTGTGGGCTTGCGACTTGTGGTATCGTGGGGTAGAGTCGTAGGAAATGTGTGAATGTGAAAGAAATGCGCATTGAGAGTGGTGGTATGGGTAATGTGTGTGAACTCTTTTTGTGTTGTTGACAGAGGCATGGGTAATGTGTATAGGAATAGTAATGGTGGTTTCTAGAGTAGTGGTAGCGGTGGCGTGGGTAATATAAGTATGAAGAGTAGTGGTGGTTCCGAGAGTAGTTGTTGTGGAGGCGTGGGTAATGATTGAATTGTAATTTCATTGGTCATGGTGATAAAGACGTGCTTTGTGTGAACTGTGGTTGTGGTGTCAGAGGTGTTGATAACGCTTAAGTTTCGGGGGAGTTGTTATTGGAGGTGTAGATACATTTTTAATTTGCACACATTTTAGAATTGTGAAAACTAAAAATGTTAAATGAGAAAACGATATCCCATTTGTATATTGCACCAGAATACTTTTCATTCAGTCTAGTTTCACCTTCTGAACAATATTTCTGTAGAAAGTAGGACTAGAAGCAACGAAGGTTTGAAACCTTTAGTTGAGCTAGAAAATTAATGGAAAAAATTCTTTAAAAAATGCTTAGTGTATTTAGAACTGTGCTTTTTAATATTTAATAAGAGATTTGTTGATTATTTAAAACATTTTGTATTTCAATCCCACCAACCCAGCAGTAAATGTTTTTTCTTTTGATGGATACTTGACTCAATAATTTTGCTTGAGCTCCCACTATGCCCTGGAATAATATCGAATCAGTAGAAAGGTTGAACAATATATTAATAAATTGACTGAACTAATGAAATTTCATGCGAGACATCGTTTCAGCAAATCTTAATGAGAATCATCTGCTCAAATCGATCACTATAATTCGTAACGAATAACTGAACTATGTTCTGTATTTTGGGAGAAAAACGACGAAAATTATTTTGGTTACTTTCTGAAGAAGAGTACAGATTCATAATTCATTAAAATGTGAGATTTGATTGATAAAAGACGTTGAAAAAGTTTTATCTATGTCGGAGTCGTCTAAAAAACCTAATACTGATAAAATTTAAATTTAAAGGTTAATTGTATGTCCCTTTTTATATCTATAATTTCTTAGAAAAATATTAACATGCTAATTTAATAGGGTATTAAAGTAAGTGACCGCTTAATTGGAATGAAATCCGAGTACATTTCAAAATTTCTACAATCCCAAATAAAGGTTGCAGCAAATTGTGTTTTAAATTCCAACTCGCAGTTCTTTCCATCTAGAACAGTAATAGCTCAATTTATAGGAAATTCAATTATGAAGTATTGCGTTCTTTTAGTCACTTTCCTTTATTCCTCTTAGAATTCAAATTCCCATTTTATAATATGAAAAGAAATTTTTAGCCTCCAACATTTTCCGTATTCTATATATTAATTATTCTTCTAATACCTGTAACAATTAGTAGCACAGAGGAAAAAAGTATAGTTTTCATTCTGTCTTGCATATCGATAAACTGAGCTGATAAGATATTTTTGTTATAAAGACTTGTAATTTCTGCTCAACAAAGTAGCTGAGGCTATTTCAACTTCTTTGTTTTCAGAGCATGGACATAATTTAACTTCTTTCATATCACATATAAAAAAAAGTTTGAATAACCTCGTATATCAAACGGGGGATTAATTAACTTTCAATTAGTTGAAAAGAGATTTGTTAAAACAGGGAGAGGAAAAACTTGGGCAATTGCTTTAATTTATTAAGCATTCGAATTTTAAACAGTGGACGAGGGGGGGGGGCTTCTTATAATAAAATTATCCTGAGTTTAGGTAGACCAATCTCTTTGCATTCCTCTTTGTTCTCTTCTCTTCCTGAAGCTCTTAAATTGTTGAAGTTTCCTGAAGCTCTTACGAAATTGTTCTCTTCCTGAAGCTTTAAAAGCGAAATAGGGCTTTAAGATAAAAATATTCTTTTTGTATGAGAGCAACTTTGTGAATGAAAAATGATATGCTCCAATTTCTCTAGTTATTCACCTTCGAAAATTTAGAAACGGTATCTTCATTTAAAAAAAATTAGAATTACATTTACATTCTGAACATGAAGTTTAAAGCAATTTATCCTACAAAAGGTAAATTGCCATCTAAAAACGGTAATCACTAACAATTTTTGCCCGTTAAGATGTTTTTGATCAATTTGGAATTTTCCAAGATGAAATAAAATGTACACGCTATGTACTTAGATTGAATGTGGAAGAAACATTATTAATCTCTGGTTGTTGCATGCAGGTAGCTTCTAAATGGTGCAAGAGCCCCAATTGTATAGATTTTACATGGTGCAGTCTAATATAACAAATGCAAGAACCATGACGACTATTTTTCTTCAAATATACTGAATGAATAATGAATTTGACAAGTTGATTGTTGAAAAAACCGTAGGAATATTACAGATGTTCTATTGTTAAACGTTTCCTCTCATAAGAGGTTTTTTTGTTGGATTTATCTGCTTTTCCAAAAATTTAAAAGAAATGAAACATTATAGAATTTGCAAAGAAGCAAATTTACATGCGAGTTATTGGAGCGATTCACTTGCAGACATTTGTTTATGAAACAACGGTACAATGCAATTTCCCATATGTGGTATGATTGCTTTTACAACTACTATATGCAGTTATCCGGATGGCCAGAAAACTTTTCAGTTTGATACAAAAGTAATATTGGTGAGTTATTCTATTTTTAATAACTGAAATATTGATGTGAATATTAATTTTTTAAAATTAAATTGTAGTTAGAACTATAAAAATATACTCAGTTTATTTTTTTAGATATCCATAGGTTAGATCACTTATTTATCAAAATGGCATCGATTCAGTGTCTTAAATACAAACTGTCAAGCCCCCAGTATTATTTTCTTGGTTCCATAGATATGTCATCTCTACATCAATTATGTTGAATGCGAAGAAGTAATCTCTTCAGACGGTATCGAAGACGTAGTAAGTTCCCGAATTGCATTAATAGAGTAAAATGACAGTGAATTTGGTTAACATTTTAATTGTTCAGTATAGTAAGCAACTTTTTAGAGGCTGCAAAAAGTAATTATCTTTGAACCTTCATAAATTTTTCTTTCAGATACGGCATAAGAAATATAGGAATTGAAATATAAATACGTGTCGTATCGGGAGACTATTTTCTGTATATGGATTTGGAAGTTGTTGCTCGCCTAAAAATGGAAATGGCTTGTGATGGTCATCTGCATGTCATCGTCAATCATGAAATATGGCTTGTCTACGAACCATTTTAGATCTTTTGCAATATTTAAGAAAGGGTAAAAACAAACCACTTTCAGGTAAGTTTGTTTTGATATTGTAAGGTTTGCTATAATCTTACTTTCTGGGATAACTAGAACATATTCCTCTTGAAAAATCATTTTTTTGACAATCCTTCATTTATCGTAAGTTAATACGCTTTTTTGTAAAGTCATACAATTTTTTTCAGTCATCTAAATAAGATTCTATAAAATCGAAAGGATATTAAATGATATAGCATATTTTAGGACCAGGCTTTATATTGGTCCTTTTTGAAAAGCCTTCTAATTTATGGCAAACAGACCTTTTATGATATATATGTATAATCAATTATGTTATATATGTTGTTTTTAAAAGAAAATTAATCCGGTGCTCCATTTATTTTTCTAAATGAATAAGTCTATCTCTGGATTTAAAAATTAAAGCTTCTTTTTTTTTAAAAAAAAAAGAATAAATGAAATGGTTAAATGAATTGTTTTATAAATGTATTTCAAATAATGGGAATATATTTAATTTTTAACGGTAAAAATGAATTGATGAATTTTAATCGATATCTCCGTTCAAAAAAAGGGTTCATTTCATTTTATCAATGAAATTGCAATCAAATTCTTCTCAGGGTTTTGAATTACCGAGGTAGGTTGAAGCAATCTAATTAAATAGTATAAACTTCTGTATTTCAGGGTAATCTTGGAGGATGGTTCCCTATTTGTTGATTTAAATTATTTAATCTTTTCAGATATTGACTTGTTTTGACGGAAATGACCATGGCGCAGCAGGAAGTATCTGGAGCCTTCAAGCGGACATTAGGATATAGAACTTTTTAAAATTACTTTTTGGATTTTTTGAATCTATACTCGCGCTATAAATTCCCATTAATTGTGCTCAATTCAAAGAAGATTCAGTTAAGATAACATTCAAGGACGTGGTAAGTTCCTGAATTATAAAAATAATTTAGATATGACATTCGAAAATCATTTTATTTGAAACTTTTAGAAAAACTGTCTTGAGACAGTGAAGATACCTAAACAATTATTTTCTAGACAATGAAAACCTCCCACATTTTGCAAATAAAGATGATTTTAGATTTGAGCTTGTGAAAGAATTAATAGATGTTACAGTGTCATTTTATTTCTTATTAGCTATGTTATTGTTCATTGTTATTTAAAATTTGCGTTGAGTTAGAATTGTAGTTGAATCGTCTAATCCAATCGAACTTGCTTTTTAAATAATAACTGCGAAAAGGAATAAGATAAAAGAATACTCGTTTAGGCGGGAAAATAAAACTAAAATTAAGACCCTCTCTAAAACTATATTTATTTGTTCCCAGTAGTAAAATTTCATAAAATCTATTAAAATTTAGATTTGACGTAGCACTGGCGGTTATAATTACTATAAGGGAAAAGAATTAAAGAAGATTAAGAGATAAAAATTAACCATGAAGATAAATTTATAATAATTAGTAACGAAGATATTTTGGATTTTCTAAAAGATAACAACATTAATAAACATAATACTTATAATTTTAAAAAAATTGTACAACAATCTGCTTCATGAAAAATTAAGATTTATGTACTATTATGTATGACGAATATTTAAATGCTGACATTATTTCAAAAAATAAACGTCTAAAATTGTGCAATTTTATTATTACCGAAAATAGGGTTTTTCATGAAATTAATTTTTATGAAGAGTGTTCCAATGGGAGCAGCTTTTTCAAGTACTTTAGCCAATATCTTCCTACATTACTGTGAGAAAAATAATGAAATATAATTTAATAAACGTTTGGAGATATATTGATGATTTGCTTTTTTTAAATTTGTATAATACTAATATTGTTACTAATTGTAATTGAAATAAAAAATCATATTCAGGCTAACTATCTGGATTTAAAAATCGGAATTTCAAATGATAAAACATTAGTTGGGATCTACGATAAAAGGAAGGAATTTACTTTAAAAAAATCAAACTTAATAATTACCATTCTAATCCAAATTCTAAAATTTTCAAAAATATTTTTTTTCCAATTTAACAGGATTTCTAATAAAATTTCTTTCAACAAATAATCTTATTAAAAATTTAACTGCTAGTTAATTTCTCAGAAAATTTTGCAATTTATAATCTCTAATAAGATAATATTTGTCTTCTAATCTCTTCGCACAGGTAGAATTGGGCTATCAATAATAGGGCTCAATAAATGGCCCTGATGCCCTCCAATTATTATTTAGAATGACTAAGCAATTTACGGAGAAGGATATTGTACATGCAGTTATGGGTAATAGAAGCTTCAATGTAGTTTGGCATGATCCCAGTTTTTAGTGGAGTAGTTTAAAGATTTACCTGCTATTGGGTATGATCTTTCCTTTTTTTATATTTAGGGGATTTTAGGGTTACGAAGGAACTATATTGCTGAATGAAAGCAAGACCTCTCATAAAAAATCTTATTTGAATATCTGCCTGAAAGTGACCTTTGAGAAAGCATTCAGACCGGATTTATAATTTTTATTCGTTTTTCATGCTTGCTTGTATTAAATTAATATTTTAACTAATTTTGTTAGTATAATTACAACTGTAACCGATGACTGCGATTTTTGGATAACTATTTAAGCATTTATTTTTTGTACCACTTCTGATCCTCAGAAAATATTTTCAGAAGATTCTAGAACGAAATTTTTATTTAACTAAGGATTTAAAAGGATTTTTGTAATCATAAATTTCATTTTCAAAAAGTGAAATGGCAAGTAAGACGAGATGTAGATTTATTAACATCTTAAGGTTTTTATTTTCCCTTCCTTGAATAATGAAAATGCAAAATTCTTTTCGAACTTTTTAATCAATGGTTTAAAGAAAACAAACTTAGTTACTTCTACTCCACCATTTAAAGATATGTTTTGATATTTTCATATCCATATTAATTTTAATTTTTAACTTTTTCAGATATTGACATGATTTCACCGAATCATCAGTGTACAATGGATGGCATCCAAAATCTTCAGCTATCACATTGGTATTTGGAGCCCTTGAAATGATCTATTGCGCTGAGATCCCACATATGCATAAAATTCTAATATTCGACCAAACTCAAAATACATATTTTATAACAAAATCTTATGAATGTTCAGCATAATGAAATTGTGAATGCATGTGTAATATTATTTGAGGATATTAACACATCTGAAATGTTTTATTCTTCAATTTTTAAGATGTTTAGAATTTGGATATATTTTTGGATATATTTTTCAACCAATGCAGTAATTATCTGTGCTCTTATACTCTTACTTTGTCTTCTAAAAGATTATTTGAAATTAAAAATAGTTTATCCATTGATATGTTTTTATACATTGAAACTATGTTATATATTTATTAATTTTTTAATTATAATTATTCCTAAATTATATGGTGCGATAATGCTTTCACTTTTCACTAAATTTTTTATTTAATTAATCATTAAATATATACAATATTTCCTGAATAGACATTTGAAATATATTACTGATCATTAATTGTAATCTAATTTCAATACTTTCAGCATTTTTAACTTAGTCTTTGAACCTGTAATAAATATGAACCTGTTCGTTGCATCCATTTGCAATTATTTTTAAAAAGATTTAATTTCGGCTTCTAATTTTGCATAAATATGTACATCGGATAGAGGGTATTTTGATTGACTCGGCCGGCCAGCCAATCAAAATATCCTACGCTTCTTCGAAAGCATTTGATCATTGTGCCTGATCATCACATTAATCAATATGCCTTCGCAGAAAATTTCTCTCACTTTTCTATTATCTATTATGAATAAAAATTCTAAAAAAAATCTAATCGCGTATAATAAAATAATTATTGAGGAAAAAGTGAATGGATGTGATGAATATTAATGTAATGTAGATTACTTTCTCCTTCTATTGATACAAATGAAGTTGAAAGAAGAAATTTCAATTTTTACTCTAAATTATCTAATTATTAAATTCTCACATTTCGAGTTTCATTTTGCATTGATGAAATTTTATAATGAATTTTCCAACTATGCTGTATCCTGATGTAACACATTATGCGAATATTCTCTTCAGTTATATAGTTAAAATCAATGCTTTTGTTGAATTTTCAAATTTCAGTATATCAGTTTTATGTTGTTAAATGAATACTGTTAAAACTGTTTGAATTGTTCTTAAACTGATTTGTATAAAATAGCAATTTTGCATTTGTTTAATATGATTGGATAATTGTGCTGAATCCTAAATTCATTATAGTAATATTCAATTTTTTAAGTTGTAATATCCATGTAAACGATGAGTTTCTGTATATTAAAATTGCAAATAAAGCTTTTTTATTTCTAATGTAATTTTCTTTTTAATTACCAAATATTCTTGTCTTTTCTGAATAATTGTTTTCACAAATTTAAAATTTCCTGAAAGCCACTCCTCAAAATAAATTTGTACTGAATTTATAATGGCAGATATACTCGAGTGGTTTGAAGAGTATTGAATTGATTCAAACTAAAGATAGAAATATACAAAATTAAGATATTTGTTTCTATCCTTTACCGTAGATAATTTTATTAGTTTCAGTATTGGATGTAAATCATTAGAATTCATTTCCTAGATCAATAATGGATTATATATGCAAGAAAGCAGAAAATGATTATGCTATAGAAATATAGTAGCAGAATTTGATGAATTGTAATTTTTTCTGGTTCTTTCTAATATTGTGTTCACAGTATTTAAATCGAATTCATTTACGTAAGAATTTATAGTAGAAATCTGAATGTTCTGTCATCGAAAATGGATAAATTTAAGGTCGTTTAGTTTTGGAAATTTTTTTATTTTGTTGAAACTTTGAAAAAGTTGGGTATGAATTAAAAAGGTTACTTTGAAGTTTCTTCGTATTATTGATCCTATTTTATATTAAAATGTATCTAAAAATATATCGGAATAGTTTTCGTTATTACATCCTTAAAACCTGTTATTAAATATTAATATTTATAACCACATTTAAATTCTCCACTTTTTATTGATTTTATGTATTGATTCTTAACATTTCTTCGATTTCTAATTTGTGAATAAATCAATTACTATAGTAAAATATCAATTTTCTCCTGTCAGTATCACTGGCCAGGTATTGTTCTTGCGCCAGAAAGCACAAAACCTGTCGGTATCAAAATTTTCATATTTTGCATTAGAAGTGTGTTCTAGTTTTCGTTGCTGAATTTAATGAATAACTATCAAGGGAATGCCATAAGACAATGAATTTTCACATAAATAAGAACTACATAGTTAAGCATGTTATCGTCATGCTAATGGAAAAGTAGTTTTATTGAATCTGAAAGTCCATGCAAAAAGTTCCAAATGTGAGGAATAAATAAAAAGGCTTTAAATGCGGTGACATCGCACTCAAATTTTATTTAAAAATTTGGCATTTTTCATTGTATTTGTTATCTGGAAAAGAAAAATAGCATCACCGCTTTCACCGAGCATCAAACAGATTTGTCCAAGCGCACACCTTAATCAGCCATAAAATTTCATAGTGAAAAAAATAAAACTTTAGATTTTTACACATGGGAGATTTATGCTGCGATTATTGCAACACATAAGGGACATTATTCTGCATGGAAAAAACTTTATACAAAACTAACTAAAAAGAACATAAGAGAAGGTAACATGACTCAAAAGTCTGGCATACATTATGGATTATTGTGCATTTGGTGTGTTGATAACTTTCTCTATCGAAGAAAGTATCTCGACTGATGGATTTTGGAAATTAGTAAATGAGAAAAATAAGAAAATCACTTCTATCAAGGATTTTCCGTTGAAGAATCATAATCCAGAAAGGAAGATAACAAATTAAGCATTTAAAAATTCTGAACATCAATTGATTTGAAATTGCTTGAATTGATTTGAAACAGCTTTAAAATTATCTAAACTATTTTTTATAAGAAAAGGATTCTAGGTTTTAAAATTCCTAAAAGACAGGCGGAACTCCTTTGTTAATTGATATTTAAATGTATCAATCCTTTAATGTTATTCGCTGAAGCAAAACTGGATCATTATTACAGTTAATGAGGATTAATAAATGGGGATAACCAGTTCGAAGGATGGTAAAAAGCAAAGTATCAGCATGTTTATCTGAAATTAATAATATAAAGAGGGCGGGCAACAATACTCCTTTTTTTTATTGACAGCTTTAGTTCCAATTGAATCTTAATCTGAAATAGAAAAGATTCTTTACTTCAATGAAATTTTTCGGTAGCATTTCCACAAACTCGTATTAAACATTTATAAAATTTGCCAATATTTTTATTTTTTTAACCTAATTGATTTAATTACTCTTAAAATAGTTATAAAATGATATTGATTAGAATGAATACTTACCATTGTTAGAAGTATTTATTTTAATGCAGTTTCTCGAATGTCAGGAATCTGATTTCACATTTAGTATCCACCCGTCTCAAGAACAATTAATTTTTTCCACCACTCTCTAAAACTGATTTGTACACGATTGTATCCATATCCGCTATTATTTTATAGTTGCTCGTATTATCTTTTAATGAACGTTTATTATAAAATTGAAGGATACTTGATTTAACTTATTGCACTGTGACAGCTGGTTTCAAAGGGAAATGTAAAAATATTCTTAGTATGAAGCCATTTTATTCATTGATTTGCATGAATGGATAAATTATTTGCGTTGAACTTTAATATGGTATGTCATTTACCATAAAGTCAGGAACTTCTTAGTTTACTTATTTTATTCAAATACCTTCAGGGAGTCCGATGCAAGTAAAAACGATTTAAAAAGAAATTTGATTAAAAAAGGGGTTTTTAATGTTTTCTAAGCAATTATTTTATGTAACTTCCAAAAACCATTGATGAAATCATTCGAATTACAGATACCCTAAAACAACAGAAAAGTGTATTTTAACCGTTGGGTAGTTTAAAATTCAAAACAAACAACTTGCACCATGTAGCAAATAAACTTGGACTTCCTTATAAAAACTCGAACTCTATCTTAGTGAGAATTATTGTTTTAAGGATCGAACTTTTCCATGGGGTTCTATTTCAGTGTCCAATATACAATAAAGACGGGACATTCAGTTTTCAATGAATGTTGCCTGATTTATAATATTTCTTTTCCCACGTGCAAGGTTTACATTTAAGTTAAAAATATTTTTCTTTTTCTATATTGAATCATTCAATATTTCATAAAACATTTCCTTTTCATATGTTATAAAGTTTAGTTCTTCTTCAATTTCAGTACTTATTTGAGATTCTTTACGAAAAGTTAATATTGTTAAGGATTAAAGTTTTTCTTAAAAGCGTAGTTTCAAATATACGCATTTTCCAACGTGTTCAATGGACATAGTACTTTTTTATTTAGACTTTCCCTTTGGGGTCAGGCACTATTCATAACTTAAGTCTAGCTTTGTATTTTTATCTTACCAACCTGCTTACTTCTGGTGTTGTCTGAACAATAATGTTTCTGTTAGATAAGCAATTTGTAAGAATTCGAAAAACCAAGTTTTTTTTGTCCAAGAGTACTCATTTTTGCGTTTCTCTTTTAATTAATATAATATAAATTTTTCTTCTTTATATTTTGTGAAATTTTAATGAACTTTCCTTAAAAGTTCCAATCAGTATTCTGAAATTTTTTACAAAATACCTAATTTTTTTAGTATTTATAAAGGTTAATACAGTCTAAGACGTGCATTAAATTGAAACAACCCATACATACAAAGCGGCCACATTATTATGACACCTCATAGTATGATTGAAATAAGTTTTTGCATCACATTGATACCACTAGATGGCGACATAAAAAGAAAAAGAGACTAAAAGGCAAATGAACCATCAATTGTATTGTGTTTCGTGCGAATTGTAATGTATTGATTTTGACCGATCAAATAAGAGAAAATCGTATTAAATAATTTCTTTATTTACAGCCTTGTATTTACACAAGAAAAAATTGTTCTCATCTTGTTAACATGATTTACAAAATTTACACAACAGTTGAAAGTTAATCAGGAAATTTTTCCTCTGTCATTTCGGAGAATGAACACAACAAAAAACACTACTACAGAGATAACTCCAAGCATCCATCGCTATTTATAGGGTGAATATTAACATACAAAATCAGATTCATACAAAATCAGGAAAACTTTCAAAGAATCATGTCTCTTCGCCTACATTTTAAAACAGCTCTCACTGTTTGATATCAAAGTATCTATAAATTTATTTGAAATTTTAAGCGTCGATGCCTTGCACATGCGTGAATATCCTCCGTATGCTTAGCATTTGTGCATTTAAAACCACTTCAATCCAACTAAAACTTGGTTAATGATATGAAGAATTTTAAACTACACTATCGTTCGAGGGATAAGCGGCATGGTGGATAGAATGCCATGCTCCTTTCCGCTCCTGTTTTGTGCTCTTATATCGAAGTCTAGAAGAAAAACTGTTAATTTAAATTGTTTCATACGTTATAATTTCTTATTTTCCTCCATACTTATTCTGTATTTACAATGAATTCGATGAATTTTTTTCTTTCTTAAAATAAAATTCCAAGTCCAAATAACAATCAGTTTAAATGAAATTATAAGTGTAGATGTCTTGGATATGAACAGACAACATCTCTTCACTTAATATTGCTTATTTAAAACAAAAATGCTATGATATTTGAGACTTATTTAATGGTACTAAGCATTAAAGACGTGTGTTTTTCCAAGATTGCATGGTTTAGCGAAATGGATGTCAATCTGCTTTAATTTTTCATTTAAAATATCAGATAACTTTTCTTTCCGTTTTGGGGCTCATACGTTCGAGTCTTGTGCCAACGAATGACTTATTTATTTTATTTTTTACTTTTCTCCAGTCTCATTCTGTAGGTACAACGAATATAACCAATTTACCAATTTAATAAAATTAAATTTCATGCTCAAATATTAAGGAATTTCTTTCAAATTTTAACTGTCGATGACTTGCCAATGCGAAGAGATCATGCTATCGCTTAACATTGTGTATTTAGTCTTCCATCATATTTGTGAGTTGGTTAATGATGTAAGGAATATTAGATTACTGTTTCCTTCGACGAATGCAAGGCTCAGCACATAGAATGCAACGTAATTTTCTCTTTCTTTTGGGTGGTTGTAGTTTGAGTCTTGAAAACAATAAATAATTTAACTTTTTCTATATTTTTTAATTTAATTCATACTTATTCTGTAGTTACTACGAACTGGACACAACTTGATACATCCTAAATAGAAATGACAAAAATCGATGCCTTGCGCATGTGCAAGGCATCGATGCCACTACGAATTCGACCCAATTTTATTCTTCCTAATATAAAATTTCACATCAAGATATCAATAAATTTAATTGAAATTAAAAATATTCTATTTGTTGCACATGCGCAGTGATCTACGGCATGTTTTAACATTGTGTATTTAGAACAATATTTCCATCACATTTAAAACTTAATTAATGGTATTTAGAATCTTAGACTGCTTTTGAGTTCGAAGGAGGCGTGGTTCAGAGGATACAATGGCTGGAGTATTTTCTTTTTATTTTGATGGTACCAAGTTCGAGTCTGAGAGCCAACACAAAATTTTATTTTTTGAATTCATTTATTTCATTTCCAATCCCCTACTTTTTTCTATAGTTACAACAAATTCGACAAAATTTCATTCTTGCGAACATAAAATTTTACATCAAAATATTAATAAATTTAATTGAAATTTAAAAGAGCCGATGTCTTGCACATGCGCAGAGATCTACGGAATGTTTTAACATTGTGCATTTAGAACCATATTTCCACAACATTTGATACTTATTTAATTGTGTTAAGAATTTTTGACAGCAACGGAGGACGCAGGTTCCGTGGCATAATGGATGAGATATCAGGTCCCTTTTTGTTTTGGTGGTCCAGGGTTCGAGTCTGGAAGCTAAGGAATAATTTTATTTTTTTGAATTCACTTATTTTATTTCCCTCCATACTTACTTTATAGTTACATTGAATTCGACCCAATATCATTCTTTCTAATATAAAATTTCACATCAAAAGATTGAGTTGAAATTTATAGAATCGATGCCTTGCACATGCGCTGACAGCTTCGGCATGTTTTAACATTGTGTATTTAGAAACAGATTTCCATCAGATTTGAAACTTGGTCAATGGTTTTAAGAATCTTAGACTGCTGTTTTGCTCGAAGGATGCGTGACTGAGATAATAGAGGGACAGGGGGTCCTTTCTTTTTGTTTTGATGATACTAAGTTCGAGGGTGAAAGCCAAAGAAAAATTTTATTTTTTGAATTCCTTTTTTTATTTCTCCCCATACTTAGTCTATAATTATTAAAAATTTTACTCAATTTTATTTATCCTAATATAAAATTTAACAACAAAATATCAATAAAATTAATTTAAATTTGAAGAATTGATGTCTTGTACATGCACACAGATCTTCGGCTTGTTTCAACATTGTGTCTTTAGATTCCGATTTCCATCACATTTGAAACTTAATTAATGGTATTAAGAATCTTAGAATTTTTTTGAGCACGGTGGATGCGTGGCTCAGAGGATACAGAAGCAGGTATATTTTCTTTTTGTTTTGATGGTACTAAGCTCGAGTCTGGGAGCCAACGAATAAATTTATTTTTTTGAATTTTTTGAATTGAAGTGGTTTAATATTATCCGTTTTTATTGAATAATGATAAAATATTCATAACTCAGTCAGTTTCAGAGAGTGAGTTGATTGAAGTTTATCTCTTTTTATTTAAAATCTAAACATTCTTCGTTTTTTAAAACATTTATAGACGCAAATTATCTACTATGTAGTTATTTACTTCATTTACTCTTTTTATTCAAGCATTTCTATTATTAAAGTTTACAAATTAGTCGTTGGATTTTGAATTGAATATATATATATATATATATATATATCAAACCCTGTTTGAATTAAACAAAGCTCATTTATTTAATTAATCATATTGTAGGTCAGAAAAAAGTTTCTTTGCATTTTCTTTTCAGAAAAAAACCTTTTTCATGTTTATTCATTCATGCCATTAGAAAGCTAATTTTTTAATGTTTAATGTGATTTAAAAATAATTATTGTTCGATAATATTTTCGGAAGTTATAGTGGAAAAACTTCGAAATTTCGCTTAATTTTTAATTAATCCTAATTATAAATAAAAATTTGAAAGAATGTCTCCTAGGTGCACATTTTGTACCTCCAAGGTATACATGTACCAAATTTGGTAGCTGCAGGTCTAACAGTACCTGTAGAGCTCCAACAAACGCACACACACACACACACACACACACACACAATGAGCTTTATTATTAGTAGAGAATAAATAAAATCTTATATTTCTGAAAAAAATTCTCTTTTCCTACGCTATAACACTTGGTTCTTCTTGGGAGGAAATTTTAGTTTAAAAAAAAATTCTGTATAATACATTTTGAACTATTAAAAATTTAAAAGACTCACTTACTAGAGAAGTTTCAAATGTTTCCATTTTCAAAAGTATTCAATGAACTTGGTACTTATTTTTTTTAAATGTAGAGTTTCAGTTTTGGGTATGACAGTAGATGGACTCTAAAGATTTTAACACAACAGTGATTCCTTAGTTGTTGATACATGTCAGACAGATGTTCTCAATGTAATTTATCAATCTCTTCTGTTTAGTTAGAATTCTCGTTTCCCTGTATTTTCAACTCGTAGTCAGTATTTGTTTAAGTATTATTGTGCTCTCCGTCTAATTATTACCTCGTCAAAAATTGAATACATTCGTGTAGGATTTGACACCATTGGGATTCTCTCTGGAGATGCCTGAATGGTTTGTCGACTCATTATTGTTTTTATTTCTCTTTCTTCCTTTGTCCCCCTTCCATTTTGCGCCCTTCTAACCGGTTAGGTAACTTAATGTTATAGGCACCAGGGGCGCAGAATGGCGTTGTGTTATGTTATGGTATGACAGTAGACTGCCGCCGTCTAGCTATGTAATTTTAATTTGTCTATGTACATGCTTCTAGTGTGGCCTGACTCATAGGGCTTCTGTTAGATGTGAAATTTCTATGGATTCGAGTACCTTAGCATTTTTGTTTTCAAGGTAAACAATTTTGTGTTTTTGTTTTAATTAATAATGTATTAGATTTTTTATTAATTTTCGTGAAAAGCCAATGAACTTCCTTTAAAATGTTCATTCATTATTCTGAAATATATCTAAAAATGAATGTTTGTCTGTCTGTCTCTTATGCGCTTCCGTATCGCTGAACCCATTGCGATGAAACTTTGTATATTTATTACTTGCACTTACAAGATGTTTATAGGCATAATAAAATTATTTAATTGATATAAATAAAATTGAATGTTTGTCTGTATGTCAAGAAAATCATTTGTTTCTGTTGGAAACATAAAAAATATTGCCCACCCTGAAGCTCTTGAATCTTAAAGTAAAAAAAAAAAGAATAAATATTATCTACATTTCCTCTTTACTTATCATTCCATTTCAATGAATGTATTCATATCCGATACGAAAATAAATGGTATTCTTTCAATTAATCCTAATTAAACAAGACAATTATTTTGAATATTAAAACTTTATTTCCAAAATTATTTCTTCTACTGTTGCAACTTGCCAGGGGTGAGGTAGCTTTTTATAAAGTACCTTAATTGTTTAGATCTATACATAAGGGTTTGTACGATCTGAGATATGCATTCACATCTCATATCTTTGTTACGACAATCACGTAGTTTTATAAAAAGGAGCCATTGTGACACATAGTTGCCGCTAGAATGCGAAATAAATAGAAAAGGGAAATGGAGGGCATGTTAGCCATCAACTTCATTGTGTTGCTTGCGATTATTTGGGCAAAAGATGTAATTTAATTGAATTGAAACGCGGCTATATTGTCAGCGCTCAGAGTGTCGGAATTAATATCAGCAAAACGGCTACAACTGGGAAGTTTTCTAGAGAATTAGGCACTACAGTTTACAAAGGATTGATTGCCAATCAGAAAACAGGGTCTCAACTCCAGGCTTATGGTAGCTATAGGATACTGAATGGCCGAACTGAAAGGAGACTTGACAGAGTCTTTCAATCTAATAGAAGAGAAGCATCAAATGGCATGGTGTCTTAATTTAGGGCTACCAGCGAAGGTCTTTGAATGAACTGCTCATCGCATTTTACAGCGTATATATTATATATGCTCACAACATGTTTGAAGTCTACTATTTAACTTGAACAACATAATACGTTCCGAGTTTACAAAGGAGCACAAGCATAGAACAGCAGACCACTGTGAAAAAATCATTTGGTCCTATGAATAGCATTTTCAATTAGACCATGCATATGGCTGAATGAGAATTTGGAGAAAACCGCATGAAAGCATATTTCCGGAACTATATTACTACAACATTTTCAAATTGGTGGAAGCGATTTTATGGTTTGAAATATATTTTCTTGTCATTTCTCGGATTCAAAGATTCCTGTCGAGTCATGATCTTTGCATTTAATGGATTCAAAGATTCCTGTGGATTCTTATATTCTGTACAATTTATGGATACAATAATTGCTTTGAAGCCATATATTTTTGTCATTTTATGGATTAAATGATTCCCTCAAATCCATTTGTTCTGGGCATCTAATGAGTTCAATTATTCCTCTGAAGCGTTATGTTGTGGGCATTTTATGGATTCAATGTTTACTGTGAAGCCATAGGTTCTTATCATTTTATGGATTCAATGATTCCTATGAAGCCATACCTGAATGCCCAATGCTGTTTCAGAATCAAAGACCAAGCAGCACTCAAGGAATAAGTCGTTTGTTGGATAGAGTGGCAAGAGGAATCAAAGATATTTGCAGTCTTGAGTTCAAGTTAGAAAACCACAAAATATTTAATAAATTTTTCTTTTTTTAAAAATATTATTCTGCAAGCAAATTCTGTATTTACTCCGAATTATTACAAACCTTTTAATTTAAAAATAAAATATTTATTAAAAATATTCATATATTTATATTAAAATTTAATTCTCAAGTTCATGCACATGCAGAGAAGTTATACCTTTTCTCAGCTTTGTGCTTTTAGATCAGATTCCCACCGTATTTAAAAACTGAATTAGACTGTTGTATTAATTATCAAAGACCTTTTAGCCACTTAAGGGATGAGTTGCTTGGTGGATAGAGTTAATGGGCGAATCAAAGATTTTTGCTGGTCTTCAATTCGAGACTTGAACCTCAAAATTGTTTTATTATTTTTTTCATTTTTATTTTTAAAAAATATTTTTGAGATTAGGGCTTTTATAGTTGCTCTGAATTACTCCAAACGTCAATATTAAAAATAAAATACTTCTTTAGAATAGTTATAGATTTGTATGAAATATCATTTTTTATATTTACGCACACGCACAGAAGACATCCTTTTCCTTAGCATTGTGCTTTGAGACCAGATTCCTACTGTATTTGAAGCTTGAATTGGATTGACGTAATAAGAGTCAAAGACCCTTTAATCACTCAAGGAATGAGTGATTTGGTGGATACAGGGACAGATCGAGTCAAAGATTTTTGCGGGTCTTCAGTTGGAGTGTCGAAATTCCAAATATATATATATATATATATATATATATATATATATATATATATATAATCAAAAAAATGATTTCTTTAAAATATTTATAGATTTATTTGAAATTTTAAGTGCCAAGTTCACGCACATATGCAGAAGTCAGTCCTATATTTAGCATTGTGCTTTTTCACCAGATTCCTACAATATTTGAAACTTGAATTGGATTGTGGTAATAAGAATCATCAGCCGTTGGAAGAATAAGCTGCTTGGTGAATGGAGTGAAAGATCGAATCAAATATTCATGCAGGTCTTCAGTGCGAGTGTCAAAAAAAAAATTTATTCTTTTTCTTTAATTTTTTTTAAAATTATTATCCCGAATAATAATTTTAAGGTTGCTCTAAATTATTCCCAACCTTGAAAATTTTTATATATAAACAAAATGTTTCTTTCAAATATTTATAGATTTATATAAAATATTAAGTATCAAATTCATGCACATGCGAAAAAGTTATACTTTTTCTTAGTATTGGATTTTTAGATCACATTCCTACTATTTTTAAAACGTGAATTCGACTATCATATTATTAAAGACCCATCAGCCAGTGGAAGAGAAAGTGGCTTGGTGGATATAGTGAGAGCGTAAATCAAATTTTATGTCGGTGTTCAGTTCGAGTCTGGAGACCACAAAATGATTTTTAAAAACATTTTTTTATTATTTTCGTTTTGAATATTATTCCAAATACTATTTCTATATTTGCTCTAAATTATTCCAAACCTTGTAAATTAATAATAGAAATATTTCATTAAAATGTCTAAAGATTTATTTCAAATTTTAATGGCCAAGCTCTTGTACGCGAGCAGAAGTCATTCCTACTGTTAGGATTGTGCTTTAAGAGCTGATTCCCTCCGTGCTAGTAAGGGTCGAGGTGGTCAGATGGAAAGGTCTCAACGTCGTAACCGGAGGGTTCAAGGTTCGAGACTCCACCGAAGAAACGTTGTGTAAGGGAGTCTCTTGAACGTTAAATCTTTCAGGTGAAACATATTCCTGCTGGTGTGGCATGGTGTGCAGAGGGGAGTGCTAGGTCAATTGTCGTCTTCGTCACCTTATTGTGGTTGAAAATTACTAGGTCCATCTCCAAGTAGCCGTAGTGTTGTTTTCAAAGTGGCATTAAAATATCTAAACTAACCCGCCATATTTGAAACTGGATTGGCGTAATAGAAATTTTAGCCTTTCAAGGAAAAAGTGGCTAGAGGACGAATTCGAGATTTTTCCTCTTATTCAATTCGAGCGTCGAAACGGCAAAATGCATTTGTATAAATTTTTTTCTTTTGAATATTATTCCGAGTACTAATTCTATAGTTACTCAGAATTATTAAAATCTTTTAAATCAAAAATAAAATATCTATAAATTTATTTGAAATTTTAGGTGTCAAACTCTTGCAAGTGCGTAGATGACATTTCTGTTCTCAACCTACTGCATTTTCACAAGATTCTTACCATATTTGAAGCTTAAATTGGATTGTCATAGTAAAAATCAAAGTTCTTTCAACCGCTTAAGTTAAAAGTAGCTTGGTGGATAGAGCGACAAATATAATAAAAGATTTTGCCGGTCTTCATTTCGAGGCTCTAAATTGTAAAATATTTTAGATTTTTTTTTATTATTTTTATTTCGAATATTATTCCAAATACTAATTCTATATTTATTAAATTATTCTAAATCTAAATTATTCCAAACATCTCTAAATTATTCCAAAGAATAAAATTCAGAATTAAAATATTTTGTTAAAATATTTACAGATTGATAGAATTTATTTTCTAAGTTCACGCATCTGCGCAGAAATCATTCCTATTTTCAGCGTTGTGATTTTGCACCAGATTTCCAACTTGTTTGAAACTTGAATTGGATTTTCGTAATAAGAATCGGAGACCACGCATTTGTTTAAATGCTAAATGACTTGGTGAAAAGAGTGACAAGTAGATACAAAGATTTTTGTTGTTCGTCAGTTCGAGTTTCAAGACCACAAAATTTTTGTATCTATTTTTTTTATAATTATTATTCCGAATACTATTTTTATATTTGATCTGATTTTTTTCAAACATTATAAATTAAAAATAAGAGATTTCATTAAAGTATTTATTGATTTATTTGAAATTTCAAGTGCCAAGTTCACACACATATGCAGAAGTCATTCCTGTATTCAGCACTGTGCATTTTCACCAGATTCCTGCTATATTTGATACTTGAATTCGATTGTCATAATAAGTATCCAAGACCTTCCCGACAAGCAAGAAATAAATAGCTTGCTGGATAGAGCAACAAGTAGAATCGAATATGTTGGCTGGTCTTCAGTTCGAGTCTCAAAGCTATAAAAGGTTTTATACATTTTTATTATTTTTCTTTTAAATTTTGAATAAACTTTCCAATACCAGTTCCATAGTTTCTCTGAATTATTTCAAACCTTATAAGTCAAAAACAGAAGATGTCATTAAAATATTTATAGAATTATTAGAAATTTCAAGTGCCAAGTTCATGCACATATGCAGAAGTCATTCCTATATTCAGCACTGGGCTTTTCCATCAGATTCCTACATTATTTGAAACTTGAAATGGATTGTCGTAATAAGAATCCCTCAGCCATTCAAAAAATAAGTGGATGGGTGGATATAACGACAAGTCAAATTCAAGAATTAGGCTATTCTTTCAACTGACACTCGAAACTGCAGAATGTTTTTTTATATTTATATTCTTATTTTGAATATTATTCCGATGAATATTTTTTATATTTTATCCTAGTTTTATACCGTTTGGTATATTACACTCGAGACCAATTCTAAGTTTACTGGGAATTATTAAAATGATCATACTTTAAATTTTTTTTAAATATTAAAGTGTCAATAGAATTTATAAATTTAATTGCTCATGCTGAGCATGTGCAGAAATCCCTAAAATGCATAGTATTTTGCTCTTAAACCATAATCCCATCCTAATTTATATTGGAATTTTTTTAAAATTTGAAATTAGCAGTAGATGTAGATTGAATGTAGATGGCGTTCAAAGAATTTGTAAACTGATAGATAAAGCGGCCATTACTTTTCAGAGCCTTCTGCATACCGCAACTTTGCATCTGAAAGGTAATGAAAATTTTATATTTTAACTTCTATATTAAAATATACATTATTTCAAAGGATACTAAGAATTTTTGAAGTAGTCATATTTCCCAAAATTATTTTTTTTATCTCAAAATATGAATAGTACATTTTGTATTTTTCAGATCTTGAGATTGTGCTGAAATAGTTCCGTTTCACAGCATTTTAAAGCTTTTTGATGCGTATCTCATCCTAATATGGGCTATGAGTTTTGAAACTAACTTCTAAAGTTAAACATGGATGTTTCTCTAAAACTATGTGACTTCATTGTTTCTCCACTTGGCAGCATTCAGAAGAACACATTTAGAATTTGGAAACAATGAATAGTTTCGTAAATTTTATTAAATTTTTTTTATACATGAGAATCCGCAAAAATTGTAAAATTACTGCAATTTATTAATTTGATTATACTTCCAAAAGTAAACTTTCATGTCAAAGCATCAATAGAATTAATGAATTTTTTAATCCTTCATAGAGAGCAAATCACTCCTATTTATATTATATGATTTTGAACAGTATCCCATCCTATTGCAAGGTATAAAATTTTAAATTAACATCGGAAATTAAATGTAGATGCCGCTCGCGAAAAATGTTAGACTTCGTGATTGGACTGTCTAGAGCCTGTCAGAGGGCTTCTAAAGTGTCAGAGGTCATAGCATTAAAGTTTAGATTATTTTGTTTATTACAGATTCAAATGGTGCAGATTATGAATATTTAACATACTTTTTTCTTCTTTCTTAATTTATTTTGTAAATTTCTTTCCAAACTTATATTTAGGATACTACTATTCATTTAAATTCTAGCTTATAAGATACTGCAATCCAGCTTTTTAACTGGATATTTTGCGTATACACATCAATCACACCAAGTTTAGTTTATTTTAGTTATGCTAAAGTCCCAGTCTAAAGAAACACTAGGGCTATTTTGGAACGAACCACGTAATTTTGAACCACGATCAGATGACGAGGACGACATTTAAGCAGGCATTTCCTCTTCAAACTTCCACACCAAAGCAGTGGGAGGACGTTTGGCCCCAACGGATTTAATCCGCATCAGACAAGCTTACATGCCAGTTCTTTGATGGAATCGAGCTTCGAACCTACAACCCTGCGGTTCTGAACGTGAGGCCTTACCATCAGGTCACCGTGGACTATCAATCACCCCAAATCAATGCATTATGTTTTTGGCCCAGACAAGCACAATTTTTCTAACTATGAATTTTTAATCAAGGATACTTAACGGTAAGTGGTTCTATAAAATCACGTGACTTCAGGGATTGAGTAGCAATTCTACTCCGAGTATTCTGTAGATTGTAGTTTCGAATCTGAGTCACGATGAGTACTTTTACATATTTTTTTAATTCTATTTTAAACATATGATCCAATCTAATTCTTATGTTAAACGAATCTTTTAGATTGCAATAATTCAGAAAATAAATTTCAAATAAAAAGATCAATAGAGTACTAAAATTTTTCATGCCAGATCTCTCGCATTCGCTTCAATCTCATTCATTGATAACATTAAGCTTTTGAGCCAGAAACGCATCTTATATCAAACTATTAAATTTTATTCAAACTTAGAATATTGAATGTAGATGGCTTTATAACTTCCCACCTGGTTGATCGAGAGTGATTACATTTCGAATCTCAGGAGTGGCGAATAGGTTTACATACTTTTTCTTACTTTTTAATTTACATTTTAAATTATATTCCAGGTTAATTTTTAGGATATTGCTGATTATTAAAATTTTTATGCTTCTAAAAATAAATTTGTTATTCAAATCATCAACAGAATAACACAATTTTTAATTACACTACTGAGGCATTCGTAGCAATCACTCCAATTCATAGCATTATGCTTTTAAGCTATAAACGCATCCTATTTGTAACTCTGATATATTAATTGAGCTAGATTGATGAATTGAGGAGCATTGCAGTTTAGCTTGAAGATAGCATTATCGAATCTGGGAGATGACACACACACACACACACACACACACACACACACACACACACACACAGTTCCTTTTAAATTTATTTTTGAAATTTTGCAAGTAAATAGAAAACTAAGAGCATTTAAAATGATTGTACATATTTATACTCCCAGCAGAATTAGGTACTGTAGATTTTAATTGTTATCTTGTCAGTTCCTCCAATTCGTAGCAATTGGATTTTTGTCCAGAAAAAGAATCATATTTTAAACTAATATATTTTAATTGAACTTAGAATTTCAAATGTAGATGGCGCCAGAAGATTTTTATCTAATTGATTGAGAAGCATGAATATTCCGGACATTCAGCAGACTGATGGTTCGAATGTGGTAAAAAATGATTAATTTAATGTATTCTTTCCTATATTTAATTTATTTTTAAATTATATTTCAGATTGGTTCTTAAGTTATTTGAATTAAATAAAGTGTTACACATCTAAAATTAAATTTTTACCTCAAAACATCGATGAGATTCTACAATTTTTATTTGCACAAATTGTAAATTCGCAGCAGTCTGTACAATTCAGAACATTTTATTTTAAAGACAGAAATTCAAAATGTTTCAAAGTTTAAAATTTTATTCATATCTAGAATCTTAATTATATCATGGCGCTATAAAAACAACCGATCTAATGTATTGAGTTTTATTACCGATCAGAGCATTTTACAGATTACAGGTTCGAATGTGGAAGACGATGAAAAGTTTTATATATATTTTTTCTTCTATTTTATTTATTTTTCAATTTATTCTCTAATCTAATATTTAAGATAACACGAACTATTAAATTTTATTATACTTTGAAAAAAATTACTAAATTAAAACAATAAATATTGTATTACTATTTTTAATTCCTCATCATGCGCATGCTCATCACGTGCTCCAATTTATAACACTTTGCTTCTTGATAAGAAACGCGTCCTATCTGAAAAACTGATGACCTGATGGATTGGGAGTTATTGCATTTCCGAGCATTTTGCAGGTTGGAATCTGGGAGACGAGGAATAGTGTTACATATATATTTTCCTTTTTTTTTTTAGTTTATTTCCAATCATTCATAGATAATTCTTAGTTGAAAAAGAATTATTAAAATCATTATACTTCCAAATGTAATCTTTTAACAAATAACACCAATAGATTAATACAATTTTTATATTTCACTTCTCGTGCACGCACAGAAATAGCTCTATTTCATAGCATTACGTTTTGAAACAAGATACGCACCAAATTTCAAATAATGAATTTCTATTCAATGTAGAATTTTAAATATAGATTGCTCTGAAAAACTTGCCGGCGTCCTGGCCCAGGAGTAGTGTGTCTTCCTCACGATCTGGGAGTCCCGGGTTCGAGTCCTGGTTACCCTTCTGTGTGATCTATCTGTCAGATGGATAAATAAGCTCGCCTGTAAAAAGGGGTTGTGTAAGTGAATGTGTGTATTATCTTCATATGAGCTGGAAGTCAGACCTCTGCCCTCTAAGTGCTCATAGGTCATTACCCTCAGAAGCTACTGCACCCCCCCTCCTTTCCGTGGTAACACGGATACTGTATTATCATCTAGAAAACTTGTCTCTTGATGGATAGAGAGTTATTACAACTCAGGGCATTTGCAACTTACCGTTTCGAATCTGTGAGACACAGATTAGTTTTATCTTATTGTTTAATTTATTTTATAAGCTATATTCCAGAATCGTTATTAGGCTACTGAAATGTTATATTTTTTAAAAGTTGATTTGTAATTCAAAATATCAATAAGATAATACAATTTTTAATTCTTAATCTTCCGTATGCGATTCGATTGCTGCAATTAAAAGCATTATGTTTTAGAACAGAAAAGCATAATATATCAAGCCATGTCATTTTAATCGAAATTGGATTCTTAAATGTAGATGGCACCAGTAGAGCATATGATGGATTGAGAAGCATTGATGATCAGAGAATCCTACAGATTGCAACTTCGGACCTAGCAGAAGATGAATAGTTTTAAAAAAATTTTCTTCTATTTAATTTATTTTTTATATTAGATTAAAGAAAAATTAAGATTACTACAGATTAATACAATGATTAAAGTATTATAAAAACATTTTTTTTACCAAAATATCAATAGCATTAATATAATTTTTAAATTTCACATTTTACTCGTTCACAGAAGTGCACAGCAGTAAGATATGGGTTTTCAAATTCATTTCAAAGCATTGCGCATTTAGATCAGAATAGCATCCTGTTTGAAACTATGAATTTTTAAATGAAGTTTGAAGCTTCGATTACAGATATCGTTAGTATAATTTGTAAATTGATGGAATGAAAGAAATTACAGTTCGAAGTATTCTGTAGGTTGCAGGTTCGAATCTAGGTGATGATGAGTAAATTTATTTATTTTTTTGTAAGTTATATTTCAGTCTAATTTTTAGGCTTCTAAGAATTTTTAAATTTGTTATACTACCAAAATTCAATTGTAATTCAAAACATCAAAGGTGTTCTACCATTTTTATTTGCATATCTTATGCATGCGCATCATCGTTAAAATTCATATGAATATGCTTTTAGACCAGAAACACCTTGCCCTTTTATCTATGATATTTTAATTGAACTGAGAATCTTAATTGTTGGGGAAACTAGAAGAACTTGTGACCTGAAGCACTGGAAAAGTAGTGTGAAGTCATCATGTATTATTATTTGTCAATTGCCGTTTTTCTCTTTCGGTAGTGGCAACAGTGTAGAAGTGCGGAAATAAAAAAAATAGAGTTGGATTATTTGCTTTACATAGATTGAAGCTTGAAAAAGTTATTAGTAGTTGAAGTAGGGAAAAACACAACTTTCTTTATCATATAAACATTTTATGGTGGACCAAGATACGATGGGTAAATATATTCAGACGCTCGCCACAAACGGAATTCGGTTCAATTCGATTTCTTTCCGTTATTAATTAGTTCTTCATTTTATCTACTTTCTAGTACACAGAATAATTAAATTTATCAGTACAAATGTAGAAACTAATGAAAATATTTACCAGAAGGGGAAGATTCTTCATTTGTCAAATTCTGAGTTATCATGAAGATAATAACTAAAAAACACCCTAAGCTAGACATATAAAATTTAGAGTATGGTCTCTGACTAAATTTGCAGATTTTTTAAGCATTTGAGCGAATTGGAATAGTAAGAATTCAATGTCTTTGCCTATCAGAAATGAAAGCACGATAAAGGAGAAACGTAAAGTGCAAGAGTGATGAAATTTGCTATACGATTTTAATTCAGAGATTTAAGAGTTTCCCTCTATGATCTCGAAATATAGTCTGCTCTCCACAACATTGCCAAACTATTTTTTCTGGGAAGGAAGTATTGCTACATTTAAAAGAAATCAAAGTTCCAATTTATTTTATTTTCATAGTTTGAAGGTGAGAAAATGGATCTTCGTCAATGGAAAGTTTTAGTTCCTTTAACTGTTTTCTATTCGTTTAAAGATTTATCGACAATATGACTTAAATTAAAATTTTATAAAGTTTTAGACTGGAATGACAAATAGTTTGATTATCATTTATATTAAGTCATTTAAAAGAAAAAAAAATAGTATTAATATAATGGCTATAATTTCTAACATGTATTGTTTATTAAAAATTTTGATTTTAAATAAAGTAATCAAAATCCGACATTCGGATAAGAAATGATTCTGTGGGAATTATATTTTTAATATATTCGTTGAAGCTGACGCGCCTGTGTTTCACAAATAATATATGATTGTACCAAACCATCTATGCCACTAGATGACACCTTCTCTACTTCAGTTAAAACATAGCAAAGAAGGGTCATCTAATTAGATAGATGGTCCTGGTATCAGGCATGGGTAGTGGCAGTGGACGTATTAATTAAATTATATTTTGATTTTAATGTATTTTTTTATATAACTGAATTATTATTTAATTTTTTATAACACTGCATGTTTTCTCTAAAAGAATGTTTTTTATAATATTTTACTTCTGAAATAAAATGATTTTAGAAGCCTGTATTTTTATATGCCCCCATTATATCCTTCATGAATAAAAATATTAATTTTCTCTATTCAGATTTGATGGAAATTACTTCAAAACTCTTGTAATGCTAATCACTAGTAAAGGATAACATGAAATAGAAATCGTGCAAGAAAAACCGCAGTAATTTCGATCAGTTTGGCGACATGAGCGTTAATTTTTACTGAAACAAATAAAAATTTAAAAAAACGCCACTGAAAACGACTAAATAATTTTTTTTTGTATGAAATATTTTTTTGCTTCGAAAATGCACGTTTTAAATCGATCGTAGAGCTCTTTAGCCCTTTAAAGGTTTTATTACCTTTACTATCTAATTATATGACACCATCCATTTTGGGAATATTTTCTTATTTTGATTCAAATGGAAATCCAATAAATATTTGAATTATCCGAAGTAAATTTAATATTGAATTATAATCTTTATGAATAGCTTATTTTTTGCTTAAAACTCTCGAAATTCAATAAATAGAACCTCATATTGTACTCGAACATAGCAGTAAAGCTAAAGAGATAATTTATAAACAGTAAATATAGCATAAATTTCTAACTTTTAACTAGCTGTGGAACTTCTGCAATTAACCTCGAATGCTTCGTGAAAGACGGATTTTTTCTATTAGTATTGCTGCATGATTTAATTTTTTAAACAAGTAATGATTTGTCGCCACCCAATATAATTGTTATAAATATTCTAATGCTAAAATTGATTAACCGTCATGAGCTTTTCAAGGCTTACAACTAGGCTTTACAAGGCTTAGTCCCTTACAACAGATTTCTGATCCTCCCCAGAGAAGGTCGAGAAAAACTTGTGCCGTCATTAACTTTACGCTTAAAAAAAACGTATTTTTTTCTAATAAAGATGGATTTTTCTTACAATTTATGCAAATAAAGATTTAAGTATTGACAGACAAAATCTTAATTTTCAGAATAATATAACGAAATAAATTTCCATATTTCTGTGCGTGAAATAAAAACTCAATCACGAAATTCAGGCCTGATGCCTTAAAAGATGGTATTCATCGATTAATAAAGCTCTTGTTCCTTAGTTATGGTTAAAGAATTTAAAAAAACACTTCATTTTTTTACCCATTTCTATAGTTTATTTATTTAAAGAAAAGCTGGGTAATTTCACTTTACGAGAGTTTACTGTATAAATTAAAGCTAATTTTTCTGCAATACCAAACATTATTATCTTGAGCTAAATCCATATTATACCACTTCTTACATTTATTTTGAATATGTTTTATTTAATTTCTTTTCATATACCGCCTTTTTGCAGATATTTTGAATAATGCCCATGAGGAATAATATTTGAGGAAATTGGAATTGAAATTTCGATTTTAAAAGATTTTGTATCTATTTCAACTCATGGCTAATATTATACTTTAAATGAACGTTAAGTTTTGAATCAAATTCATGTTTCCGCAGGAAAAAAAATATCTTATCAGGACAAAAAACTAAACTATCATTAAAATTTATGATCAAAAATTAAAATTAAATTTTAGATATTTATTGTACCATTATATATTATCAAAACAATTCAGCGACAAAATGTCATTATAAAAGCTATTTAATACTCTGTACCGAACTATTTCATGTTATCTGAGGATCCGAGTCTTTAATTCGAAACAACAGAAAGTGCGAAGGTTTTTATTGATATATCTACCTTATCCTTCTGACTCTTAATAGTATACCAATTCTAATATGCATGCAAAGACAGTATCTAACCCCTTGTACTCGGAAAGATACTTCGATGCATAATTATTCATTCATATCATGGACATGTTTATTACACCAAAAAATAAATGCATACATTTGTTTCAAGTTGAATTTCCCTGAAAAAAGAGTATATATATTTGAATCATTCTGTAGGCATTTTTACCAATTTAAATTATAAAAAAATAAATATAAAAAAACGCACTATATTGAATAGTAAATAAGAGAAGACATTCGAATGCAAGGGGATAATATTGTCACAAATCATGTGAACTTGGATCTCGTAGTTATAAATTGAACTTTAATATTATTATATATATAAGTCCATTTTATAGAATTTATCAGAAATGTGAAAAAGAATTCATAGGAAAAGCCTTATTGCTGCAAAGTTTTTTTCCTGTAACTTTGTTATTAAAGTGAATTTTTTTTTGAATTAATGTTTACCGCAAATTAAACTTATGATAGAAAAAAATTCATTTTAATTTTTACTAAATTATCTTATTAAAATTTTTAATCACTATTAAGGGACATTTACTACAGCAAAATAAACTATGGGACAAATTTAATGAATCAATATTCACTGATTTGTTCCGTAAAGGTTACAATTGGCATTTTCATTTTGCATGTCGCATTTCAAAGCTATTGTGAAAAGTTATTATAAAACTATTTTTAAATAATTATTACTAATGTTATAATTATTAATATAAGCAGATTATGATTAAGTTTTGAAAACAAATTATTACAACACTAACATTTTGATATTATATTATCAAAATATTACCTTGATATAATATAAAGATAATATCTTCTACATCATATTACCTTGATATTATATTTTTATTTTCAAACATAATATTAATTGTTTAGAAGGTGTAGGTAAATGCGATTATTACAAGCTAGTTTTGAAACAATCAAAATTTAAAAGTTAACATTATACATATTTTTGTATTGATAGCAGCTAATGAGAATGATTTAATTCTTAAATAAATCGTCATTTGATTTAAGAATTTTAAAAAGTAATTTATTCATAAATATTTAAAACTATAATTTAATATTTAAAATATTTTAAAATGAGTTTTTCTAAGTTAAATTTTAGACACTCATTTTAACTCTTGAAATTTAAATTTAATGGATAACACAACCTTTATTAGTTATAAAATACAAGCGGTTTGTTATCTATTTGATAAGAATTACACTTTCGGTCTTGTAGACATTTTGTTAATTCAATCTAGAAACGAAATTATACTTTACCATCTCAAGAACTCAATCAGTAACTATTAATTGCAGTCATATGTATAGGAATGGCAAATTTATGGTTCATCTGAAATTAGCATATAAATAAATAATACTCGGAATAAAGAGAAAACTACATAACAAATAAGCTTTTATTTGAGAAAAATATATTCAAATAAAAAAATTCTTTCAGGTTATGAAATTCAAATAGTTTGTGAACAATTTATACATATTAGTTTACCAACAACACAATACAACAGTTTATATAATATTTAACGAATATATACATATGCACAATATATACATATAATTAGGTATTGAAACATTTATGACAGCATGCATCGATAAATGAAAAATAATTAACATGTTATCAATCACTTATGTTTATTACACTTTACATTTACAAGTATTTTGCATTTCATTTTTAAGAATGTATTTCCTTATAGTATTGTACATTATAGTTAAAAATACAGATTCAAAAGTTTGTCTAAACAATTCTTACAAAAATATATCTTGTAAAATACAATTTTATTTTTAAACATGAGGAAGAAAATAGGAACATAACCTTTCTAATGATGTACAAAAATTAACTCTAGTGAAGTTGGTTTAACATTTTACAATCATCCAGTTTTCCATTCATTTTTAGGTTCAAACACCTTTTTACATTTGTCTCTTCAGTCCTTTAAAAGAAAGTTTTCTTGAGGTTTTTTTCTTGCATAGAGCAGGCGAAAATATCTACATTTATTTGATTACTCGACAGTGGTCCCTGGATTGTCAATATGATTATGAATATCAATTGAAATAGTTGGTTTTTTGCTTCTTTTCTTTTTCTCTCAAAAGCCATTTCTGGTAATACTGCACCAAGGACACAATTTCACATTTGGGAAGATTAAAATGAATCGGTTGTAAAAGTGCGGAATAATTTAGCACCTAGAATGTCAAATTGCTTTTACATTAGTAAAAGTTTTTTCCTTTGATATTGAAGTCTTCGGATAATATGCATGTATCAAACCTAAATCCATCTACGTTGCATTATTATGTATGATTGTCCGAAATGCAAAGAGCACTTGTAATATAATGTGCTCATAGAGGGTGAAGACAGACCATCTTTTGCTAATTGAAGATCGTCGAATGCAAAACATTTGTAAATGCATGAAGAAAAAGCTTGAAAACTCTCAGAGATTGCTATGAGGTAGTTAAATGTGGATAGCAATTTTGGGATTTTGGATGGAAAATAAATATACCATTTTTCAAAATACTTCCATTAACATATGGAAGGTTATATTGATAAGGAAAATAAATTAGCAAAATCCTAACATATTTAACCAAGAAGGTTTTATCCATCATGTCTTAGAGAGTGGAAAACAAATAACCAGTAAAAAATGAAAAATCTCATTTTCTTTAAGGAGTCTTTACAATAATCCGAAAAATGCATCATTGTATTAAGTTTTGAACGAGCAATATTTATTATCAGTGAATTAATGGGCTCAATAAAAAAGGAATTTGCTTTAAGACGAAATTTATTCTTTCATAACAAATAATTTTTGAAGAAAGTTGTCATTGATGTCTGTTTGACACACTGGAATAAATTTTAGGCAACTGGTTGAGTTGAATCAATTACCCAGAGTATAATTTATGAAACCGAAGTAAGAGCCTATTTAGAAAAGTTAATTTGAATATGAAAAATTAATTTTATACAGAATACAATCAAAATCTGCTCGAAAGGAAGGAATTCGTATATTGAATGATTAGAACACTTTTCAGGGCAACACAGTAAGAGTAACGTTTAATAATAAATTTTTCTGTTCAAAAAAATTTTGAAGGGCTTAGCGATTGCAGATAGCTCAATAATAGGTTTTGTTTGGCAGAGTTCGATAAATGAACCAGTTTGAGACTGAATGAATTATAAATTCACTAAGCGGTCTACTCTTAAAGGTGTTTAATACAAAGGGAGTAACATAATTTCCTTTCTCAGAAACGACAAAATTTAAGATATTTCCACTAAATGGAATTAAAAAAAAAAGATACAAATTTTTGTTGATTTTCAAGAGACTGTTTCAGCGTTTATATGAGTTGGCATTTTTGATTGGAGGATATTTTTTAAGCATGTTTTCAAAAGAATTGGAATTTTAAAGAAGAATGAGATCCAATTGCAATTTTTTCTAGAGCAAGTGTTTTTTATTTAAAAAGGAAATTGTACTTTCATAAAAAAAAGGTGTAAATGAAGGAACTTCCATGAACTGGAAGTGAAAGAGGCCCATTTGCGTTTATTTCCAGGAGAGTGCTTCAACGTTTACGTGAGGCGGCATTGTTGATTGTAGGATATTTTTTAAAGATGTTTTCAGAGAAATTTGGAAGAAGAAAGAGACCCAATTTCAATTTTTCTTGAGCAGGTGTTTTTTTTTTATTTGAAAAGGAAAATTGTACCTTCATAAAAAAAAAAGGTGTAAATGAAGGCACTTCCATTAACTGGGATTGGAAGAGGCCCATTTGCATTTATTTCCGAGAGAGTGTTTCAACGTTTACGTGAGGCGGCATTGTCGAATGGAGGACATTTTTTAAACATGTTTTCAGTAGAATTTCGAATAAAGAGACCCAATTGCAATTTTACTTGAGCAGGTGTTTTTTTTTTTTTATTTGAAAAAGAAAATTGTACCTCCATGACAAAAAGATTTAATTGAAGGCACTTCCATGAACAGGAATTGAAAGAGG
>JAPMOQ010017292.1:0-42741 GCA_026543055.1 Argiope trifasciata | reverse complement strand
ATGACAAAAAGATTTAATTGAAGGCACTTCCATGAACTGGAATTGAAAGAGGGCCATTTGCATTTATTTGAAGGAGAGTGTTTCAACGTTTACGTGAGGCGGCATTGTTGATTGGAGGATATTTTTTAATTATGTTTTCAGAGGAATTGGAATTTCATAGAATTTTCAATAACAACAGTTCAACCGAATTGCTGAACTGGGACGCACTAAGAACTATACAGTTTGCGCCACTTATGTAGAATTTTTTTATGTACAGCTAAGACTATTTCATTTGAAGGCGTTTTATATTGACGTGTAATTATTTTACCTTCAGACGTACCAGTAAAAGAATTTTAATGACATATGTTTGAATAAGATTGGAATTTGAATGTAGAGACCCATTTGCAGGTTTTCATGAGCAGGCATTTTTTTAATTGAAAAAAGAAAATTGTTCTGTTATAAAAAAGATTTAATTCAAGCCGTTCTCATGAACTGGAACTGAAAGGGGCCCATTTGCGTTCATTTCAGAGGAGATTATTTATTAATAGTAGGAGGATTCCATAAGATATTTCAACTGATTGGTTGAAGTGTCACGCATTAGAACCACGCCTTTGCCCCACGTATGTAATAAAAAAATATTTTTTATTTTTATGTAGTTTATATGTAATGGCGCCGCATCGTAACGTATATTCCTGTTTTTATTTATCCTATAATTGTTCGAACCGCAAACGCTACGTCTTTATCTTTTACTGTTATGCGCTGCTCAAAGGCCGCCAATCTTTGAGCTAAAACGAATACCTGCTTAATCAATTCCTCATTTTCGCCGCTGAGATCGGGAGCCTCCAACTCCGGCAGGCCTCTTTCTATATCGAAAGCAGGAAACGATTTATCGCCGAGAAATTGGGCCATGACTCTCCTGTACAATGCCTTGCTGATTTCCGGGGCGCCTGGGTCTCTCTGTGGAAGAAATAAGAATTTTTTTTATAAATATGAAAGTTTCGATTAACATACAGAAAAATGCTATTTATTTTATAAAGGTGATAAAAAATGAAAACTGAAAATATTGATTGGATCTTTTCTTTATTGGTTGCAATATATGTTTCTGCTATAAATTGATCATGATTTAAACTTTTTGACCCATTTTTTACTATATTCCATACAAACTTGACAGTAGTTATTTTAGGTACATCTTAACCCCTTGCGTACCATGTGATATGGTACATGCATGTATAGGGCAAAATCCCATTGTAACTTCATGTGCAACCATGGCTTTTATAGGTGTACAACCAAAGTAACTGGCACAGGAAACATCTTAAGGTAGATTTTCTTTTATTGGGATTGTATAAAAACATTTTGGATTGATTTTGTCTGCAGTTAACTGAAGGGTGGAAACAGGAGGGGGGGGGGGGTGCAAAATGTTTGTTTTTTGTTTCAAATGTTTGTTCCAAAAAATTTGAAAAAAATAGGAGTTAAAATTTCGAGAAATTTCACAAAGTTTTGTAATGTTCCTTGGAACAAAAAGCTTTTTTACATGCATTACTTGAGTGTATTGTCATTAAAAATTTTTTCATAACTGCAGCACACCCACCAGCGTCGTTTAACATCCCCAGAAATATCCCCCACAACAGCGTCGTATCAAGGTCAGTATCACCAGAAATCTGGGATTTGCGCGTGAGCTAGAGAACGCGTTCTGGTACGCAAAGGGGTAAGATAAATTTCATTCACAGCTGAAATTTAGAATAGTTGCTATTCTATATAAACGATTGGAAAAAGAATTTCAAATCCTAATTTGAATAGTATTTAATATGTATTTTATTTCTTTTTTTTATCGCTGTTTCTAATAACTTATTGAAAGCAAATTGACGTTCATTGAGATTTTCCAAAATGCAAGAATTCATTTTCTTAGAAAATAATGCTGCTGAATAATTGTTAACATATTTATTTGGTAGTTCATTTATAAACCCGAGAAATTTCAGTGTTTTTTCAAATTTTTGACAAACTTATTTCTTTTTATTGAAAAAAAGCTATCAAACTGAATGTATGTTGTCAAGACTTATAATTTTTGGATTGTATTTATTAAAGATACGCCATTTTGAAAGTTTTGTAATCAATTCTATGACTGCAATTCTTTTATGAACGCCAGGTTTTCTTTAAAACATTTTATCCAACGCCGGACATAATGATTAAAACCAAGTACGCCTTTTTGCCTTCTCTATTCGATTGGTTGAAATTATAATTTGATGCTTAATGTAATTTTAGCAACCTAAGTTTCATTTCTTTACTAAGTCAATTCAGACTTTTTGGTATAGATTTTATATGATAAATTTAACAAAGAGACAGGATGACAACCGAATCAAATTTTGTTCAAAGTATGAAGGAACGATGTAGTTCCAAAATTCGTGCATCATATCTTCACTTTTATAAAAAGTTTGACAGATAAATTTCCTTAAGAATAATATGGAATTTAATTACTACAATTTTTTTCCTGTAGAAACACTCGATAAATCATTTGTGTGGTTCGAAATATTTTCACAAAAGGAGGCGGTTTGTTTTACATGGTGTCGGGATTAGGTCCCTAAATTCGAATTATTCTTCAAAAACATACAAATTTTTTGAAAGCATTGTGCTTACTATTCTCGTCATTTATCTATCAAAAAGTAAAAAAGTGTAGCTGTTACTTTAGATATCGAAGCAAAGTTCCATATCGACGCAATAACCCAATTTTAATGGACGCTTGAAAGGCCATTGAAATTTTGCTTCGTTTGTAAGTTTTTAACTAGATTGAGAGCTTTTTCAATTCATAGGTATCATGTCTCGAACCACCACGGGGCTGTTCCGCCCTTTCTAAAAAAGATGTAAAGGGAAGAGTGGAGGAACAGCTACACAGGGTAACCGCCATGAGTGAGATTAATGTTTTTGGACGTGATGAGTGCGCGTGATTGGTAGGAGTTTTGAGGAATTCATGTCTGGTATGCGTATTCAAGACTAATTTTTAAATACAATACCGAACAAAATTTGTTAATAAGCAATAAATTTGTATTAAGATCGATAAAGTTTCTTCGAAAGTTTTATTAACCCGAGAAAAGAATTAAAGGAAAGACATTTTTAAGAACCTCCACGAATAATAAAATTGTGTAATTTTATGAAAATACAGAAAATGAATTCTTGATTTCTCCAAAATGAATCCACAATGCTCTTTTCGCTTTGTTTGTTTCCCGAAAATTAATTTCAAGCGACATCCTTTTCCAAACAAGGATAGAAATATCACGGATTAATTTACGGGGAAACAAGTTTACAGAAAGATGTCGCGGACACTGATATTGAATAAATCCGAATTTCAAAAGCACAGTCTATTCCAATGGGTAATTTGATTGTGTATGATCACTTATGACAAAAAATCTATACTTTTTTTCCAAACTTTCAGTTTTAAAAAATTAAGGTATTCTTCATGATAAAATGGGTTGGAAAAAACATTAAAAAGAAGGTGTCGGGTCATTTCTGCAAAAATTGTTCCATTTCATATAGACAGTTTACGTTTAATCTATCCTTTTCTTAGATATCAAATCTTTTGGTATTATACACCTATATTAAATGTTGTATCGATTTTCAATTGTTTCATAGTTGAAAAAGTATGTAATATCAACTTTTAGAAAAAGACGAGACATTTATAATACATTTAAGACAGACAAACATGGCGATTAATCTCATTTGAAATCTACGTAAAATTATAAACCATGATCTATAATTAACCAAATACATATAAGCTAAAATTCCATTCAATTGCCAGCATGGCATTAAAACAAAAAAAAATATAAAAGGTTTCATATCAAATAAGACGTAAAAGGTGTATGGAAGTTATTTTTCACTTACATTTGTAACAATCCACCACAATGAATTAATGCCACTGATATGGTCATTCATAACATCCATATCCTATAAATAGAAAAATGATCATAAGATAACACGGAAAGTCGCTTTATATTATGTATATAATTTTAAGACACATGTAGTAAAATGTACGATTACATGGCTTTATATCAATATACCTTAGCTTTCAGAGTGTACAGCAAATATTTCATATCAATAAAGGGATTAAAAGTAGAAAGGTACAAACGGATGCTATAATTCTTAAAACTGATTTACTGGGGAAAGTTTATAACTTCAAATGAGATTTGAAAATACAATCAAAGTGACTTTCCGAAGTTATTTCGTTAAACATTCTTTAAATTCTCGTTTTCAAGTTCACGTGGATTCCAGTTTCACATTCTATAGATTAAAATCTGATTTCTTTGGAAAAAGTATTTTTTTTTTGTAGATTTAATTTACAGGACTGGAATTGACACAATACTTATTCTTACGAAAGAATTTGCTTATAAAGTAAATGTGAAGGTCATGTGGTATATATTACGGATTCTATTTCACATAAATCAATTCTTTGTCAGAAATTTTTAAAACTGACTCTTTCACGAGTATATACAGTAAAAACAAATGGCGTAAGTAAAAATAGTGTCAAGAATAGTGTAATTCGAAACACTTAGAATATTCCATCCATACTATACGTGTAACTTCCTCATAGTTAGCAAGCTGTTTTACTAGTATTTAATACCTACATTCAAATATTCCAATTTGTAAAAATTAATCTTGAAAATTCTTTATCCTTCTTTCTTAATTTGAGGAGTACAAGAAATCTTTGTAATCGATTTGTTCCTGTATTATTCTACAATTCCTGTTTATTTTGTTTCTATATTAGACAGTGAATACAAAAATCTATCGTCAAATTAATCATTTAAGTGCTAGTACGATCATTGTTAAAAATATTCTGGTTTTGTTCAAAAAATATAACTAAAAATCTCAAACGAAGAGAAAATGTCAGTCAAGCAATGAATGATTGCACTTTAGATTTCCCACCAACCATAAAAATGAAATTTCAACGATTAGTTTTTCCCAACTGTTTGAAACTGTGAAGATAAAAAAGGACAGTTATTAAGTACTTAGATGATAATGTTAATTTGTGCTTAGTTCAGTGGTGGCGGGGTGGTCGGCTTCTTTCAAGAAAGATAAAAAAGAGAAAAGGGGGGGAGAAGCGAATTAAATCCTTCTACATATTCATTTGTAAACGAACTCTGGTGTGCAGATGTAATAAATTTGCTATTATCTTCAGGAAACAGAAAATGAATATTGGACTCTGTAATATCACTTCACTATTGAATCTACCTCTTGCACATGTTAATTGAGCAATACATCAGATGAAAGGTTGTTTCAGATAGAATACATTGTCAGCATAGCAATAGCAATTTTAATAGAGTAGCATTTTTTTACTGTTGATTTTATGAGTTTTAGTAGTAACATGTATCAAAATTTTCAAATACTTTAAATCCTACAGTGAAAGTTTCAAATGGTTATAGATATAAATAGAAATTTAGATTTGATGGCAAGTAGTTTAAAAGGAAAAAATATTGTTAAACCAGGTAACTCACTAATTTCATAGAATTTTAGTCTTTACAGTTGTACAGAAGTAACAAAAATTAGCTTAATAAACTAATAGGAAATCTACATTGAGAAACAGTAACAGCAGAGTACTTACGATATCATCCAGTCTGTGCTGGTAACTCGGTCTCTTTGAGTTTTTATAATATTTGACTGGGCCATTAACCACGGGCCTCTGAAAAGGAAAATTCATTATCAGATTGAGAACAAACATAGGCATACACAAGTTCAGAGTGAAGAATGTAACTATATCATGCGGCATGAGAAACATACGAAACACAACCAAGTTCTCTGAATATGTATTCTGATGTTACACTACAGCATCATGAATGTATGCATCTATCATTGGAATCATACATTCAATTTTTATTCGACCAGAGATATCCGCTAAATTCAAATTCTTGATCTTCTGTAGCGAAATGGCGAGTTACATTCATTCATCTGCTCATTTCTGAGAAAAAGCAATAGAACCAGCTGCGTTCACATTCTGACATGAAGCAATAAACATGGTTCAGAAAATCGAGAATCATTGAATATAGACCTTTTGATTGTTTAAGTTCAAAATTCAGTATGCGTTTACACATTTAATCAAAAGGCGATGCAATTCTCATTAATCTAAGTTATTGCATTCAAATCTGTGCATATCACTTTTCAAAATCAACATTTCAAATTAAATATTAAATATGGCAGTTGGAAAATGCCTTTTAAATAAAGGGTAAAAATGAAATAGGGCTTACTGGATTTTATTCATTCACGTCATTTGAGTTTCCGTGTTCACAGAAAAGCTGACAGTTTAACCCTAACTAGGAAAGTGAAATTTTAACTGGGCAGGTCTACGAGATCGCATTTCATTTAGACTCAAATTAAATTTTTTAATTAATGTATTAGTAAAAAAGTCGGCCAATGTATTTTGCATGTATATTTTCTGATGTTTATACATATGTTTTAGAAATTTTTCAAAATACATAATCATTGAAAGAGTCAATGCGACGAAGCATACATTTTCTTCAAATTATATTACAATAAAAATGTTCAAAAAAATATTACTTTATATTTTGAAATTATATGTATTTTTCTAGTATATAAATGTATATAAAAAGCAATATAATGTAAAATTCAATCATATGAGAAATAAAAATTGACAAAGGGTAAAATTGGCCCTTTTTTATTGGGTTGTGTGACTTCTACAGCACGGTTTTTTAATGAATTTTAAATATACAGGTTAAGAACTAGTATAGAAATCAACCTATAAATACTTGACAAATTCTCTTAGTATATTAATATATTTTATAAATTTTTAAAAACACAATCACAGGAATAATTAATTTTGGTGTATGTTCAAATATAACTAACAGAATGAAAACTTTCATCGAAAAACTTTTGTACTATTATGATTATCACCAAAATCATTTTATTTAAAAGTGCCTTAAGCACTGCTTCATAACAGGCTTAGTAAATTGGATGATATTTCGGGGCCAAAGTTTTAGCGCCATCGGTTAAGCCTCGTTTACATCTGAGACACTAACAGGGATACTGGCCTTAGAGACCACGCTCAAAGAAATAACTAAATTATTTTAAACAGTATCAGCTGTAACCGGTGGAAAAAGTGAACGTGTATTGACTGTCGCAAAACGGGAAACTGAAGGGTAGATCCATTCAATTGAGCCAAAAATAGATTAGGGGTGAACGAAAGTCTATCGCTAGCTGTCTCTCAACAGACCGTACATCCCCAGCTAAGGATACAAAAGGGCGAATTTCTCACTCCAAATTGTATAAAATGTTGAAATTTGTTAAAAATCTCGAAGTTGACTTTTTAGGGCTCTTCTTGCAAAAGAAAATTTGGAAATAAAGTGCACTGTTCCTTTTCCATTGTTAAAAGACAAAAGCAGTGTCATGAAAAATGAATTTTGAAGGATAGTTAATATTGGATGGAGTATTTTCCTTACATAAAGACCTTCCCAGCAGATTGAATGGAATATATTTATTAAACAACGAAATTGATGTTAAATTAACCATTGATATTAAATGAATTGATGAGGTATAAGGAAGAATTGAATACATTATGAACACGAAAAAATATCAATAATGAATATAGTTAAGAATAAATCGATTTTATTATTTCAAATTGCATTAATGTCTAATTGGATATTTGTCGTCAGAAGTATATCCAAGGTGTTTCAACTTACCAACAGAAAAGTTTTTTTAATTTCAAAAAGGCTCAAAATAGGGTAGAATTACTGTTCTAATGAAGTAGTTCCTCTCATTGATTTTCAAAAACATTTTATTTCTTTATAGAATTTACTAGATACGCTATCTTTTCTAAAGAGTCTTTTGAATATAAATGTGAAGTCACTATTATTAATGTGGACTGAATTATAAGAAATTGAAAGTGCTATTTATAGAATTAAATAGTTAATTAGATGACATTTAATGAATTAAAAGTATCACAATATTTCGAAAGAAATAAAAAATAGAATCTATTATAACTGCACTAAAATATATAAAGAAATCATATATATTTCACACAAAATTTAATCAACTTTAAAGAAATATTTGTAATTTTTATAGAAGGAAGTGCAGTAAAACAAAAAAGTATATTTTAAAATTTTTAAACTTATTTTAAGCAACAAATTACTTTCCTACATTATTTTAAACACTTTTGGGAAAACTTCTTGATTAATATTTATGTAACGTTTCATTTTTCATAGGAAACCCTTAAATAATTGTTATGCAATGAGATTCCTTACACACATTTTTCCGTTTTGCAAACTATTCATAACGATTATAAAAATGCAATCCTTCATAAACCAAAGCACCCATCTCGAATAGTTAAAAAGGGAACATTTGGAATAGATACATACACAATGCATAGTGTAGTATAATAGAAATTTGAAAACAAATGTGAATTGTGAGATGTTTTGTTAAACTATTGAAGAGTCATATAATTGATGTGACACTACTTGAAATATCTTATGCAATGTTTCTGTATTGTAATCATTGCACACATTGATAGGCTAAAGGATTATGCAAAAGAAATACCGGAGCATTTTGTAAATTTGAACACCGTACGAATAAAACACTGTACAAATAAAAAATGCGTCTTGATAATCCAAATTTTCGCGTTGAATCGAAAAAGATTTAAAGTGAGTTTGATTTCGTTTATGATACACTCTTCCCATTAAGTAACTAGCAAACACCAATAGACATACACATGCAAATAGTGAATTAAAACACAAAATTGACATACGATACAATGCTTGTTTCGTTAACTGCAAAATGATAAAATTAGTATACGAAGGAATTCAGCTGTCACACCATAACCAGGGCCTGACCTAGGCAGAGGCATACGGGGAAATAGCTGCGGGGCACTGCAACAGAGCCTCAACCCCAAGTCTAAAAAGGCCATAAACAAATTCTATGCTTCTATACGGTTCCTCATAACTGAAGTATTGTAACAGAACCCCATCCCCAAAAGAAAGATTTGCCCAGAGCTCCAATCATGCCAAATCAGGTTCTGACCATAACTTAAAAAGGGGCTTAACTGACGTATTTTTCAGTTCACAGATATCCGGAAAATACGAGGTAGCCAAAGCGGAAAGTATGAAAAGAACGCATTTGTAAGATGAGATGGGTTCAAGGGCTGTCGGTATGCTGCTAGTTGGCAATGTGTTTCCAAAGCAGAATGCCTTTCATATTCTGTAGAACAAATATCAAAGGATCAAAAGTAGTTTGTGTCAAATTTAGAACCATGCCAATACGCCAGTAGAAAACATGGGTCTGAACGCCAATCACTACAACGTCAGACGGCCATCCCATGTTGCAGAGTGTCATATACGACAGGACGTATAAGCGCGACAAATGGCGTTGCAGCATTCATTTCCTGCAGGAAGGCCCATATCCTTCAGACTATCTCGCAGCTTGCATGCAGCATGCTTGCTAACGCTCACCTCTCGTTTGTGCCCCTTGGCTCCATCGCATGATGGAGCACAATTGTATTTCGCCCGTGATTATTGCTATTGGACGTTAGAGCAGAAGGATCAATCTCTACGGATGAGTTCAGATTTAATGCCCAGAATTATTCCTGAAGACAAGAATTTGGCGAGAGACAAGGGCACCCTATCCGGTTCCAAACATTTTCGAAAAGAGCCATCACAGAGGTGTAAGTTTACTTGTCTGTGAAGGAATAGCAATGAACTCCTGAACCGACATCCATGCACCCGCTCATTGTTCCGCCACAGCCATCCAATTCCGAGACCAATACCTACACACTCTTTCGCGCCTTATTTTTACTGCACGATATTTACGGACGGGTTCACGCACAATGCTAGAATCTTACACGGCACTTTCGGAGAGACCTATAGGACAAAACCATCGTACAGACACAGCAAGGGTATCCGACTAATCAAGGAAAACTAAGTCCTGAATCACAAGACCCCAGGGAGAAGTTATGTCGAGACACGCAACTCCGTAGTCATCATGCCCAATGAAGACAGCGGGTGTTTTTTCTCCCTCCGAACGACGACGACCATTTCCTTTATAATCAAATAGTCCAATTCCAAACCAGCCAAAAACAGGCCTCCACCCACTTCTGAAACTTAATTCTAGTCCTTTGGTCTTCACCCAATTCAGTCCAGTAATTACTTCAAATACTTATTCCATATCTGTATCTTATCCAATTCATTCCGTCCGTCAACAATCGATATTTCCGCTTCCACAACTTATTCCAATTCATAAACAAATCCCTTACCAAGTCCTAAGTCATTATCGTATGAAGAAGTAACATCACAGATCCTTAACACAACCTGTCACTTCGGTTAATGGATAAAAAAATGAAGCAGTAAGGTCCTAATTTTTCTTGCCATTTGGCAAATAATCGTCAAGTTTTTCCTATTAACCAGAGACGACCTTTTATTTGGACAAGAGCACTTGTGACCGGACATCAACAAGTAGTGATCGCCATCACCAATTTCAAAGCACGAGCAGAGATTGTTTTCTATAATACCGAACCTATAAAGATAGGATGGGAATATGCCTTTACCAGTAAGCAGTTTGACTACATCTCCCCAAAAGCGGCAACTAGTGCTCACCGGGTGTACGAGTAGCGAAATAAGTGTGCCTTTATCTGACAAGTCCAACCTTTCTTGCTACGTCTGAATCGTCAGCACAACCGTCCTCAAGATTTCATGCGACCTTTGATATTCAAAGGTGACAGTCCCCAATGCAGATGCTAATTTTGCCTTGTCATTATAGCTCTGTTACAACAGCAAGGATCATATCCTGCCAGACTTTTTCGCAGCTTGCATGCATTCGGACTGTTCTAACGCTCACCTCTCGATTGTGTCCCCTTCTCTCCACCGAATGTCAACGTTAGAGAAGACTGACCACGTATTCACTGCGAATGAGTTCCGATTAAATACAGAATTATTCCTGAAGGGCAGGAATATGGCAAGAGACCGGTACACGCGATCTGTCTCCAAATATTCGAAAAGAACCAATTTACTTGTTTGAGAAGGAATAGCAAGGAACTCCTGAACCGACATCTATGTATCAGGTCTGGATCCCTCCATTCTTCAACCACTGAAATCCTACACCCTCTTGTGCATCCTGCCAGACTATCTTACAGCTGTCATATAGGCGGACTGCTCTCGCACTCACCTCTCGATTGTGTCCCCTTCTCCCCACCGAATGTCAGAGCACTATTGTATTGCGCCCATGAATATCGTTATTGAAAGTTAGAGCAGATGGCCAAGTAATCTCTGTGGATGAGTTCCAATTAAAAGTTCAGAATTATTCCTGAAGGGCAGGAATATAGCAAGAGACAGAACACGCTTTTTGTCTCCAAACATTTTCGAAAAGGACCAATATACTTGTTTGAGAAGGAATAGGAATGAACTCCTGAACCGACATCCATGTATCCGCTCAGGATTCCTACATTCATCCACGACAAATTCCTACACCCTCTTGTGCATCCTATTTTCACCTGCAGTTTGTACTTACACGCGATATTAAGTGACGCTTTTATCCATTCGCATGCATGTGAATTGGTGTGGAGTTAAATGAGGGTGAAGCCAATTCACATAATTCGTAACCTTTTAGATATCTGGATCACATATCAGAATTCCATACAGCATGCGTGGAACATATTGTAAAGATGGATTAAAGGGCGCAATGTACCGCCATGTATCAATCACAAGCTCCAACAAGCCTTATTACTGAAATGTGCATTACAGCGAAAAGTAGCTAACAATGACATTGCCTGCATGCCTGGTCATGTCAAGCTGGCATATCATCTAGAGGATATGAAACCTATCATTATCGAGAAGATCCCACTACACATTCTGCCTGCGAAATTTTGATGTCACACCGAGTTTATCGTCATTTTTTTTTTCTCCTTTCATGATCAATATGCGATATATTAGTGTCACACCTACCCTGGGCACAGCTTTCATGCATATACATTAATCAATTTTTTTTATTACGAATTTTGCATTTGCTGCTTATTTTTAGCAGGAGTGCTTTTAAACTTCACTTTAACATCCTATAACAATTAGAAATATGCAATGGCAGTGTGGCACAGTTAACGAATTTCAGTTACTACATACAGATATTAACAAGTTGTGTCCAGACCCGACCATTCATCTTCACTTAATCTAATTCTTTGTATTAAAATCCGCTTATGCAAATTCGTGACTTATAATTTTGTAAAATTACATTACAAATTAGAACTTGAAATTCAATACTCAGAAAATCTCATCAGGTCAAACCGACTCAAAACTTTCCACCTTCATTTAAAAACCCCACTTCCATCTCCAAACTTCCAATGTTATTATCGGAAGAAGGGAGTGGAAAACCGACCACTGGCTAGAAATCTGAATTTACTGTTAGAAGCATTTCAAATAATTTTTGCTTCTATTCTTTAACATGGTCAGTCATTTAAGAAACCCATTGTGTTAAGATTTATACTTTTTAATTAGAATAAACAATGAATTATTGTTTAAGACTTTTCATTACTTCCCATATTTACGAAGGTAAGGGTAACAAAAGAGCTATTTGTATGTCACTTTAGAATATAACTGGAAGTGGAAATTTCTCATTTTTACAGTTTAGAGCTTGGTATAGAATGTGTGAAAGAAATACTATTTACTTAATATGGAAACAAATGCAACACTATACAACGGAAAAAACTTGCGATATTTGGAAATATGTTAGTTTTATTCAACGGAAGATTTGTATATCATTCGGAAATTTCACACACTGGAAAAGTTTCAACCAAATGTAGGAGAATCTACATAATTCAGTCCATGTCATAGCCTAAAGTTCAAGCTAGGTTTTTGCCAAAAAAGTAGGGATCCTTTACCTATAATGGAAGACCATTTCTGAAAACTGAAGTCATTTTAAGGGATTTATATGAGAGATAGAGTGTCATTTCACTATCTTCAGAAATGTAGAGAACTTAATGATTATTTTATTTATGCAGGAATCTCTTTGCCTCTCATTATATAGATGGATGTAATGTACTGTGAGTTTTTATATTCATTTCTATTTAATATCGTTGAATTGAGTAACAAAATAGGAACGAAGTATTTAAATGTTCAAAAGGCATCGAAAAAAAATTACTTATGTTTAAGAGTATATGAAATTCCAAATAAATCCTTACATTTCATATGAATAAAAAAAATTCAAGCAAAAAGCATACATAAATAACTATATTTGCGAATTATGTTTTTTTTCAGTTGTTGAAATATTACGTCTGCATTTTAACTTTTGAAGCACGAGATCAATAAAATGCATATTTCATTCGGGTCAAGAAAACAATCAGCTGAAGTCCTTATTTAGAACCTTCCTAAATGAGTTAAATGATACGAAACTTCCCCAAAAAACTCGGTACAAATTTCTTAAAGCCTGCTGAATGCCCATTGTATAATTACCCAGATTATTCTCAAAAGAATGCTGAATTCTGTGCATCATTCCGTTGGCGTATTGCAGGGTAAACTATTAAAAGAAGTGATTTAATCAGGTTTATAAAGCACGAACTTCTACCTTGGAGTAAATGTTTCAAAACGTTAAGTAAAATTTTTATTGAAATTCTGCTGAGATTTGATATTGAAAAGAAATACATAGAAGAAATTTTGTACCATCTAAAAATTCCAAAAACTTTTCAGCGATCAATCTGATTACCGGGATAATATCTGTAATTTTATAAAAATATTTCCGCCAAAAACTTGCATTCCTAAGATTTTAAATCAAATTCCATTATTTCATCAAAGGAAATTTAATCATCTTTAATTTTTTCTGTTTTGAAATATCAAAATTTGCCAAAATATAAATAATCTGTATGATTTTACAGACAAAGATATACTACTTTTATTTTGCTTCTGTACAATTTTAAGCATTTAATAAGATTCATTTTAGCTGCAAATTTCTCTAGAGAGATTTATTAAGTATGCTAAATTGCTAAGATTCTTTAATTTCAAAAACCAGATGAATTTAATTTTAACTATGCATTTTATAAAGAACTATCAGTTCAGTGCAATTCATTTAGGAAAAAACAAGCTTTAAACATTACTAAACGTCTTCAGAAGCTAAAAATATTTATGAAAAGCAGATGTTTTTCGATAAATGTTTACTCATTTTAAATATTTTGCTATTCAAAACTAATATTTTTTCAATATGCCTGCTTATGAGAATGCGGCGATTTATATTGTATAAAAAGCGTATCTCTTTTGTTGCAATTTGACCAAGCGCTGTAGCCGTTTTCAGCTTTACATGCGGGAAAATTTACATTTAGTTACACGTTTCCAAGAGAAATTTTAATATTTTTGATATTAATATAAATCTTTGAAAATATTTAATTCAATTTGTTTATTTTCTTTTCAATTATATTTAAATTTCAAACTTATTACCTTTCTTTAGTTTTACAGTTGATGCTTATATCTATCTAAGTTTCTTAAATTTAAGTGGGGTTATTTTTTCAGCGATTGCTAGGATGTGGATTTAAATTTGAAATAATGCATTTACTAAATTAATTTTTATTATATAAAATCATTTTTTCTCAAAATTTTACATGCGTCAGTATATGGACGAAATTCAGATTTCTCACTGGAGAAATATACCTCGTTCGCATCCCTGCAAGACAATCAGCCTTGAAAAAGTTCAGAGCGTTCCGGTTTTAGTTCAGTTTTATTCCATTTCATACTACTTTAATTCATTTCTGGTTATTTCTAGTTTGGTTCATATTTCAAACTCTTATTCCTTATACGATGCAGCTTGTTTTTACATAATTGAGTGATTTAGATGGTTAACGATTTTCACTTGGAAGACGTCATTACGCAAGTTCAGTAGATGATTTAAATCAGTTTCAGTATAATATTTCAACAACTCATTTTTTATCCAATAGAAAACTTGCATTAATTTGTCCTCAAAAAGTAGATAGGCAAATTAAAATCATTGCTGCTTAAATTAGTCCCGTCCTTCGCTAAGCCTTTTTAAAGTATGAAAATTCAGAATATTTCAATCATTCTGGGCAAAATGTCTTAATTTATATCCTAAAATGATATTCATTAGCCTCTTGCTCTATAATTATATACTGCGCTGCTTGATACACACACTTCTGACAATTTATAGTGCAACATATTAATCAGAGACAATATATTTTAGTATATTTTCATTTGCTAAGATTTAGTTCAAGTAGTAGTGTATTTTTGAGCACGGTTTGTGTCTTACAATTAGTTTTATGGTTATTATGAAACATTAATAGAAGTAGAAAGAGAAATTTTTAAGTACTCAGATTCAGATATTATTTAAAAAGCAGACTTACCCTAGCAAAATTGAATACTGGTTGAGGCAAAACCACCTGTTGCTGTTGCACTGGCAGGGGTGGTGCAGGCAGTGCCTGTACGTGCACAGGGGGTGGCTCTTCCGCCTGTATGGGCAATTCTACTTCTTCAACAACAGCCTCAGCCACAATTTCGGCTGCCGGGGCCACTTGCATCTCTCTTTCAATATCATCTTCCTGAACCTGGGTGGATGCATCACCCTGAAAAAGTATAGTGATACTCTGAATGTTAAAATGCTATTCTACAGTAATAGTGGCCAAAAAGAGAAACCAATAAAATCATTGGAATTCGTAAAAAGCATCGATTGTTATTGAAATACAGATTCTTAAACTTTGAATTTATATTCTGAAGAGGCTTGGTTAAAAAATAATTCTAAGAATCGATATGAACTGCGAAATATTAATAAATAAATAATTTATATGAATCTAGTTAGAAGGAACTCGCATAAAAATTTTTTAATGGCATACTGGACGATTACGAACAATATTTAAAGAAAAAGATAAGCAAATATTTTAAATTTCTTACCATATTTTCACCTTTTTCTTTAATTCTTCTATGAAGATTAAGATTTTCTTCATTCAGATCTTTATTTCGCTGTTAAAGAAACAGATTCTCATTTATTTCGTTAGTTTGATTAAAATATAAGTGTACCAAGTTTATACATTGTAGAATTCAAATAATTGGACAATGGACAATTTTGGCATATTATCTTTCAATTACTTTTAAAACAGCCATTTTTCAAAATAGTTCAATAGATTCATAATTCATTAATCCCGTCCGATAGTTTTGCATTATATGGAATCATGACAATTCAAGAAAATTCTATTGTAAAAATAAGCAGTTATGAAAGTTATTTTGGAAACAAGCAAATTTTCAAATTTGGTTCAAACCAGTTTAATTCTACCAAATAAAATCCAAACACGTTAATATTACTTTTTTATGGCAAAGACAAATTCAAAACAAAAACTGAAATAAAAATTAAACCTCAATGTCTGAGGCATTTTTTTTCAGAAAATGAAATTTTCTGAGGCTTTGAATTCCAATAACGATCAATTGTACCCAAAATACCTGGAGTATTCAGTAAAGTTTCAAAATGCACGTTTGGGATTTTTTTTTTGTCTTTGATTTGTACGAAAATGGCAACCCAAACTCCCAATAATGTAATTAAACGAAATTTTCAATAAAATGCCCGACACTCTTCTCTCCTAGAACTTATCATAATAATTGCTCCAATTTTTAATGATGATGAACCATACGATATTCTGGGTCATGTGTACTGTCAGTATTTCATATTCGTCATATTAGATACTTGAAAAATTTTCAATTGGATTCTTCATTGCTTTTCTTCTGATTTCTGTATATGTTAGTTCTCTACTTCAAGTCTTATTTGCGATTGAATTGCTTGGAAAGGATTAGCCCTTTTTTATTGAATGAAACTCTGAAAACTTTTAACCTTAAAGAATCTTTACGGAACAGGCCAAGGCGTATTCCTCAGTTTGCAGGCAATAATTTATTTGAGAATCAATCTTTCTCACTACCGAATGAAATCTTTCATCTTGGTTTGTTTTAATTACTTTTATTTACAATGATTTTTCGTGAGATTATTTTAAAACGCTATTTCACTGGTTATTGCCTGATTGACTACAACTAATTTCATTTAAATTTTTAAACTTATAACCAAGTTATATGCTTATGTTTTCCCGCCGTTATTGTCAATATGCATTTTAAATGCTTAAAGACTAAAATATACAAATTTAAAATGTATATAAATTCGGGAAGAAAAATTCTGGATTTTTAAAGTTGATCCAGCGTTTTGCTAAATTTTGCGGAATTATGTTCATTTGAAACGCAACAGAAAATTCGAATTTAGAAGCGATTCCGAATATTAGTTATAATTTTTTAATAACTAGTTTTTTTCCTCTTACATTTAAATCATTTGTTGTTTCGACTAAATTCAGTTGACTGTCAAAAAGTAAGTTGATATCATTAGCTAGACAGTGTTTATAAGTTTGGAACCGATAGAAATTCATTCTCATTGTGCAATCAAATTATTGACACTTGTATTGTTTGACTTAAGAACTTAGGAAACTGAAAGCCATTTTTTTCAAAAACTTCCAAAGTTAACCCCAATTTGAGGTAACAGAAAAAAAATTGGAATATTTCATGTACAGATGTGCACCATTACATGATGGTAAATAGAAAAATAATTGTTTGTGGTGTAAGGTATCAATATTCATTCCACTCTGTAGACTTCAACTACCATCTGGAATTTTTATAATTTAAACAAAAATTGGGCCTTAAAATTTTAATTGCCATGCCTAGGAAAGAGAATAAAATATTTGACAGCATTGGGTGGTTTAAATTATTAACACTTATTTGTATTTCGTGTGAAATAGTAAAGATGTATGGAAGCTTAAGTGTCAAATGAAATAAATTTGAAATTTTTCAAATCAGTAACAAAAAAGTTTGTTTTAAAAAGCAATTTCCTAAAGTGGGGAAACTTTAATTCGGAAGAAAAAATGCACAACTTCCATTAGGGAAACATCCCTCACAATTGAATAGCACTTAAATATACGGTATCTGTGATATTGTGCAATTAGTTACTTTAGTTCCTTTAAATATCTGTAAACAGTTAAATATCAATAAATTGTGAAATGATATGGAGCCAATTTAACAACTGCATTATTTACTGTAAGCCCATTCACACACCTAGAAATTCGATTTTAATAAGAATCTTGACAAATAGGCGAAATTAATAGCAAGTTTTAAGTGAAGCTACAAAATACTTTTTTCAGATTATTTAAATTTTAGTTAATAGAATCATTTTACGCCAGTTTATAACTCGAAATTTCTTCGATCAGAGATTTCTTTCAATTGTTTTTCTCCCGAAATAGTATTGATAATTATAGAATAACACTTGAATTCATTTTATTCGAGACTGAATGCCATACAACCATAGCATTTTGAAAATTTACGTATCATGATAATAACATACATTTCCAAAAACAATACTTTTGTGTTCGTACTTTTGCTTTCAAGTCAGATAAATTTCACTCATTTTAATAAACATATACATATATATTAATGATGAGCAATTTGGAAACGTATGACAGTAAATGAAATAGTTAAAAACTTATTATAAAACAAGTAGAAATACTTTTATCTCTAAATAGATGTTTATAGATGAAACTGCTATATGTGTAGCGTGTCTCGAGTGATTCAAAATCGAAAAAAATTCTCTATAGAGAAACTGGTGGATGTGAATGCTCCAGATTTGAAGTTACTAATTCATCAATAAGACTAACGCTAGTTTATTACTTAAATCAATATTTGAGTTTTCTATTACTAATTTCATAGTACACTATTGCCGAAAAGTTTTATACCTTTTAAAAAATTCAAATATTGCTTATTTATAGTAACATTTTCCATAAATTTGGGTTTTATAAAAGTTAACAATAAATATATTGATTATAACTAAGTAATAAATTTGAAAAAAGAGAAGCGAATAAAATCAAAAATTTACCTAGATAAAAATATTTAGGACTAAACGTTTGATTCTCGTTTGTGGTTTGGTTGAGTTACTCTAAGCCAGAAATCGTAAAAAGAATGAATTGCTTTAGTTCCTATGCTATTATTTATGAATGTTTGAATTTTGCTACTATCGTTATTTTCATCACAAAATTCATATTTTAATGAAATTCAAGATTCTCAAGATAATAATTTTAAATTAAAAGTAATCATATGTTGAAGTAAAATGCAAAGCAGGATTTAATTAAGCCACATCCAGAGTTTTAAGGTGTTTGAAAAACCTTTGTATTGAGTTTATTGATCGAGAAGGCATGAATCATCGTTTAGAAATGTTAACACAAATTCATAAGGTAAGAAAATTAGTTTTCAAAGGTACAGATTGTTTGTTGAAATTGAATCATTTGAAAATAATCAGGAAGGTTCAGAATGATATGATTGAATTTTAATTACATTATCGAAGTTCGGATGGAATATACAAACGGATTTTCCCTTAGTAAAAATTCGCAAAACTTGTCGGAATTGTAAAAGAGTATAGCTATCACAGTATAATCAAGCTTATATATCCTTGTTTCTCGCGACCTCATTAAACTTTACCGAGAAATAGACAAATTAAGTACTTGTAATCAATGGCTGTATCGAAAATAGAATACATGTGTGTGTTATTTTTAATTAACTATAAACTGAATAGTTTTGAAATCGCTAATCTGAATAAAAGTTTAGCTGGCTGTGCAATTTACAAAATTTTAATAAGATGCTGTATCATACAAGGAAAATTGATTTTAGAAACTTTCATCGTTGACTCAAAATTTTGTAATCTAAAAGGTTCATTTACACCATATTGAAGATAATATATATATATTTTTAATAATGAAAATTTCATTGCAGCACAACATTTTCTCCTTATTTAAAAATCTTCAAAATTCATTTAAAAGGAAATTTGTAAAATTAAATTTAAACCAATTTATTCTTTCATCAGAAGCATTAAAAGTACTTGGTTTCTACTTATCAGTGAGAATTAAATTATTATTCCTTGAGTTTTTTAAACACTTTTTCTTGTATAGTTACTGGCAGGATTTGCATTAGCAAATTCTAAAATTTATTCTACGGAAATAAAAGTAATTATTAAAATATTCCCATTTTAAACTTTCAATTAAAAATTCAATTAATAAAAAAAATCTTAGGGAAACGATCTACCCATGTCCTTTTAAACCTGAACTTAATATTCCTTAATATAAATTTCATAAAAGCACTAATTGTTTTCTTTATAGGTTCTGAAAATCAACTTATATAAAATGCTTAGGGATATTTTTTATTGCAGAAAAAACAATACTTAAGAACTGTGTTAGAAGATAACAGATACGCCGACGATTAACAATTTATATTCAAAACAAACACCTATTCAGTTTAATTGTATTTATTTGTTTTTACATTAAAAAACGTTGTTGCCTACCTGGTAATATTCATTAAAACATTTCAAACAAGGCTTATAAAATATCACTTAACTGAATTCAAATTTTATCATAAATGAAAGTATATCAAACTCTAAAATCACTAGATATTGCAATTTTAACAAGAATATATTTTACTTTAGAAATATTTAGCATCGAAATTATACTGGATGCATCAGCTTGTTTCATATTAAAGAAGTTGTTCGTACGCAGGTACAGGGGAATTATTGAACATTTTCGGAAGAGTTTTTATCGAAGTCTGGAAAGTTCGTAAACGCTAATTGTGAGGGCGCCACCGATCATGAGAAGGAGGAAACAAAGTGAAGGGAGGAGAAAGGTGTGAGCTGAATGGCGGGAAGAGAGAAACGGCGAGAGGGTCATTGAACGAGGGGAAGACTTGATGTGAGGTGTTGAATGATGTGGTGTCTGTAATAATTTTATTTAATTGTTTTTGTTTGTTGTGTGTCGTCCTACGTGAATGTTAATTAAATGTTGTTAAAAAATTAAATCTGGTGTCTTGCCAATTATTGTAGTTCAGTTTTACTAATGAAAAGGGCAGTCTTTGCCTTATTTGTTTTTCCTTGTAGAAGTCGAAATTGAAAATGCTCGGCGACGCCGACATCTTGGTGGCAGCGGTGGGATCTGGATTAATGAGGAGGTCTAGTATCTTTCCAGTTAATTCAGAAGGGAATAAAGGTAATCCACTGAATCCAGGTATGTGGAGAGAGAAGTTACGGCAGTAACCAAAGGAGCTCGGGTAAGTTAATATTTACTGATTTTGTGTGCATGTAAGGAATACAGTTTGATGTATCACGTCAGTGATTTTGTTATAGTTTGTTGTATCACGCCAGTGATTTTGTTCCGTCAGGAATATAATTTGTTGCATCACGTCAGTGATTTTTTTTTCCGTCAGGAATATAGTCTCAAGTCAGTAATTTGATGTTTCTTAACATGTTGGCAATATATCTTTACAGTACAAATAAGTATTAAAGGGTATTGACTTATTATAGCTTACGCTTTGGAGCGCCAGGAACGTGTCATTTTATATATTACTTTAGTGACAATACAGCGTCTGTGGTTACGATAATTATATTTTACGCCAGTAAAACAAAGGGAAAGAAATATAGGTGGTTATTGTGCCTTTGAGAGAAATAATAAAATATGCTATATTAAAAAAAAATTATTTCTGGCAATAAATGAGCTGAGCAACTGTGGGCACTATCGTTTCGTTTTGAAAGATTGAATACTATCATAAATAACTGTATATCATTTTGTAATAAATTCTGTACTTTTATAAGAATAAATCTGATATTATTTTGATATATGTTTTTATACATAATAAAGTAATTGCTCAATAAACATTGCAATCAATTCATTCTTGTTAAATACAATAAAATCTACGGATTTTCGTTTCACCTGTTTTGTTGATGTTTTTTTTTCAGATATAACGGATATTGAAGAATTTATTTTGATTGTTGTCTTAAATAAGTGATTTGTTTAATTGAATTTTATGCTTGATAATTCTGTATTCTAGTTAAAAAAAGATAATCACTGGTAAACTTTCGTTCCGATTCCGAACGAAATATATTTTTAAATAATACTTTTCTGGCTCATATACGTATTTCCGGTGTTCTGAATGCTTTATTCTTGTTAATTGATCCTGTTGATTTCAGTTGAAAAAAATAGATAAAGAAAGGGAAAGAGAAGATTAATGTTATTGTTTTTTTTTCATATAATTTATGCCTTGAGTGTTCTTTTTATTATTATTAAAAATATATTTCTTTGAAAAAATGCTTTATTTGCTGTAACTCGGGAAAGTATGTTAAGATTGTTTACGTACTAAATTCTTCCAGCTATTGTTTTTTTTTTAACATTTGAGTGTAGCTAAAATAATTCTGATTTAATATTTTAATGAGAGGCTAATGTTATAATGAATGATTTTTATTGATGAAGGAGTTATTACTTTTACATTTTTTTTTAATTCATAAAAACATAAAAGAAGGGGTGTATTGGAAATTATTTTTTTTATTGCTGAGAATTAAAAAAAAACCTGCTATAAAAGGTTTAAAAGTTTATTTCTGCTCTATATTAAAAAGTTTGACGTGAATGCTTGATTTTTTTTATGTTTGATATTCTAAGAAATGTTCTCAAGTGAAACAATTTATTTAGAACATTTAAACATGTACTTGAATTATAGATTGTTAAGATAATTTTTATGAATTTAAAAATTATTAAGATAATCTTGTTAGCAATTATTATTAGTTTCTTTTTTGAATATTGTAAAGAGGGTCTCCGCAGTAACAAAGTTCTTGTGGCGTGTTTATAAAATAATAGAGATTGATATAATTTAAAAGAATTAGGCTAAATTTCTATTTTCGGGTGATAATTATTTTATAATGGCATTTTTGGCAAAGGGTATCAAGAGCGATCTTGTCGCGTTGGCAACTGAAATGGGAGAGAAGCCGAAATCTGATATGACAGTGTACGGGCTAAAATCTTTAATAACCGGTAGTGAAGCCTATGAAGAAGAATTCGTCAAGACTTTACTTGAAACGATTATCTCTACAAGAAAAGATCAAGAGAGTGAGTTAAAATTGCGGATGGAGATGGATTTTGAACTGGAAAAGAAGAAAATCGAAGCAGGAATGATTGCGGCTAATGCTAATTCAGCCAATGGACATTTTCCTATCAATCCACAGATTGAAATTTCGAAGTCCATGCCGAAATTCGACGGCAAAGAATGCGATATTGTCTTATACATGTCATTGTTTGAGAGACAAGTCAAGAAACTGAAAATCGATAGGGAAAATTGGGTATCGTGTTTAATACCTCTGATGCCTGCAGAGATCATGGAGCTGATTGCAAGAATCCCAGAAGAAGAATGTTTTAATTTTGAACATGTAAAGGGAGTCTTAATGAAGAAGTTTAAACTGAACGCTGAAGGCTTTCGCCAGAAATTTGTTCAGCACCAAAGAAATCCAGAGAAGAGTTGGAAAGATTTTGTTTATGAGGTTACAAATTACTTTCAAGGCTGGATAAGCTCTGTGGATGTTACGGAGTTTGAGGAACTGAAAGATTTGATTATTACCGATCAAGTAAAAAAGAGAGTTCCACAGGAGGTTCGTGATCATTTTGTTGACGTGTGGGGGACACTAGTCAAACCAGAAGATTTAGCGGACAAGCTAGACGAATACGAGTGTGTTCGGAAAACTTATCGGAGACCATCGAATCCAAATCCCAAGACTCATCAACAAGTAAATGTAAGAAACAACACCTTTGGCCGTGATAACAGAGACTATAAGGGTAGTCCTAAGCAGACAAAGCAAGACAAGGGTTTAACTTGGAATCAATACGAATCGAAGAGCCGTCCAAGATTTACCTGTTACTTCTGTGGAGGGGATGGGCATGTAAAGAAATTCTGTCCAAAACTTTTAAAGACGAATTCAGATCAGGATAATAAACGAAGAGCAAATGTTCACAGAACAGTCGTGGATCCAGAACCCGTCACTAAGGAAACGGCAGTAGTGGCTAAAGTGATGTCTCATAGACTACCTACTCTTGATAAAGGTCTATGTAACCTAGAAAGGATACGCATAAGCGTTAATGGAAAGCCTGCAACCGCTTTAATTGATTCTGGTACCGAAATAACGGTAGTCAGAAGAGACCTATTGAAGGACTTTCCTATTGAAAGTAAGGCTTCAATTAATATCAAAGGCATTTTTGGTCCTGCCGAGAAATGTTCTCTTGTTAATGTACCAATAGGTGTCATCGTTGGCGAAGACGGGAATACGATTCACCAGGAAGTGTTATGTGCAGTTGCTCCTACTCTGGTGGATGATGTGTTGTTGCCACCAGAAATAAGAGACAAGTTGCAAGGTGTCCAAGAAGATTATTTCACAGAAATTTCCGAAGAGCACACAGAACCGAAGGAAATTAAAACTGCAAGAATCGTAGATGAAACAAGTGATGACAACACCATTTTGGGAGTTGAAGAAATAAAGACCTTATTTGTGGAAAATTCAGAAACAAATGCCAAGGAATTATCACGAACAGACGAATTTCTTAGAGACCAGATGGATTGCCCGGATTTGGAATATGCTAAAAAATGTGCAAATGAAAAGTCCGGAGGATTTTATTTCCACAATAAATTCTTGTTTCACAAAGAAAAAGTTTTAGGGGAGTCTGTTGCCCAGTTAGTTTTGCCCAAGAAGCGCAGACTTGAAGTTCTGAAGTTAGCCCACTGTTCAGTATTCGGAGGTCATATGGGTGCAAGAAAAACTGTTGAAAGAATAAGGTATTCATTTTATTGGCATGGAATGTCTAAAGATGTCAAAGCTTTTTGTCAACAGTGCAGGGAATGTCAGTTAACAAGGCGAATAAATCAAAAGGACAGAGTACCAATTACTCCGGTTGCAAGACCAGAGTTGCCGTTCCAGGTGGTGAACATTGATATCATTGGACCTATAGATCCTCCTAGTGCAAAGGGTCACAAATACATATTATGTCTAGTTGATCAACACACTAGATGGGCCGAGGCAGTACCACTGACCAGTTTAAATGCCAAAGCCACATGTGAAGCACTGCTAACCATCTTCATGCGGACAGGTGTACCTAGCATAATAGCATCAGACAATGGGACAAATTTCAATGCTAGTTTGACTCAAGAATTAGAAAAAAGGATGGGAGCTAGCCCGAGATTTTCGACACCGTTGCATCCAGAGTCGAATGGACTGGTGGAAAGATTTAATCAAACTTTGAAGCACATGTTACATCATGTCATCTTAGAAGAGCCACGTACATGGCACACAAAAATACCGTTCATTTTATGGGCCTATCGTGAAGTCCCCAACAGCACGACTGGAGTAGCACCCTTTCAATTGTTATATGGACGAAAACCAGAAGGACCCTTATCTATTCTGAGGAACACTTGGGTGTCAGACCAAGAAGGTTTACAGCTGGATACTACTCCGGTCACTCTTTACATGGAAAAGCTTAAAAAGCAGTTAGAAGACGCAGCTGACAAAGCAAAGTTAATTTCAAAAGGACAGCAAGAAAGAATGGCTCGTTATTACAATTTGAGATCTACGAGGAAAGTCTTTAATCCAGGGGACAAGGTAATTGTTCTGTTACCTGATTCAAGAAACAAGCTTTTAGCCAGATGGCAAGGACCATGTACCATTGAATTACGGAAGAACGATCATTCATTTCTAGTTAAGATGCCTGATGATAGCATCAGGCATATACATCAAAATAAAATAAGAGAATTTGTTGCTAACTCCGGAAGTATCAACGTCATATTTGAAGGAGAAGAAGAATTTGGTGACGTAGAAAATACTCCATTGAAAGAAGACTCCTTTGGTCAGGAAGTCAAATCCATAGTTTCACCTGACTTATCAGCTAAGCAGAAAGGAGAATTGGAGAGGTTACTGAAAAAATTTGAACCCTTATTCAAAAGACCAGTGCGACCAGTTACAATCGGAGAGCATGTTATCGAACTTCTTCCCAATGCTACAAGACGAAAGCCGCATTCCTACAGTGTTCCAATGTCGTACAGAACAGAGGTGGATAGACAAGTCAAAGAACTGTTGGACTTGGACTTGATAGAACCCTCAAACGCAGATATTACATATCCTGTAGTGTGTGTGGCTAAAAAGGATGCTTCCATTCGAATGTGTATTGACTATAGAGCACTTAATGCTATAACAAAGGTTCCTAATTACCCTATGAACGATACACAAGAATTAGTTTTTACTGCGGGGATGGCTCAATGGTTATCTTGTTTAGATTTGCTAAAGGGTTATTACCAAATTAAAATGAATGATGAGAGTAAAATTTTAACAGCTTTTTCTACTCATAAAGGGGTATACCAGTGGAAAGTTATGCCTTTCGGTTTATCGGGAGCATCGGGTACATTCCAAAGAATAATGAATAACGTTCTGCGAAAACATTCTAGTTACGCACAAACCTATATTGATGATATAATTGTGTACTCCAAAACATGGGATGAACATTTGATTCATCTGAAAAACGTATTACAAGAATTAGAACGGGTAGGTTTTGCTGTAAAATTTAAAAAATGTATTTTCGCAGCCCGAGAACTGCAATTTTTAGGACATAAGATAGGTGGGGGTAAGCATGCCCCAGATGAGGAAAAAATTGAGGCAATAAAACGGCTAGAAAGGCCGAAGACAAAAAAGGAAGTGAGATCTGTATTAGGACTGATGGGATTTTATAGATCATATATTCCTAATTATGCGGAAATTGCAACCCCGTTAACAGAACTAACCAAAGGGAAAAAATCAGGGGACGTAAATTGGGGAAAACGCGAAGAGGAGTCATTTTTAAGGTTAAAAGAAGCTTTATGTGAAGCGACAGCATTAAATACTCCTGATTTCGAAAAACCTTTCGAAATTCACTCAGACGCTTCTGATTATGCAGTCGGTTGCTGTCTAACCCAAAAAGATGGGAAGGGAAATTATAAACCAATTGCATTTGTTAGCCAAAAGTTTAATAAAACACAAAAAAATTGGTCAACCATTGAAAGGGAAGCGTATGCTATTTTATTTGGGTTAAAAAAATTTGATAAATGGTTGCATGGAACGACGGTAGAAATCGTAACGGATCAAAATCCATTAAAATACTTAATTGAGAAAACTCCAAAAAGCCCTAAACTAACTAGATGGGCATTGGCTTTGCAACGATGGAGTTACAAAATTACTCATCGTCCCGGAATCTTAAATAAAGACGCTGATGCGTTATCACGATTACAAACTAAACATTAGTTCCCTTTCTTGTTAAAATTGATTCTCAACATTCACTGTGAGAATGTAATCTTGTTCATTTTTTTTTAATTCCAATATATGTACGCAATGCTGTTATTTCGTTTAACTCTTTTGCATTTATGTATTCATTTTATTCATTATATGAATCCTATTTTTTTTTTATGTCGTTTAATTATTTCTCATATACATGTATATTCGGAACTACCATTTTCATTTCAATATATGTATGATATGTTCTTATTTTTGCTTAGTTATATTTCCCACATATGTTCAGAACTCTCTCCTGAGGTATCAGAGAAAAACTTATGCCTCTAGAAGACCAGTTTTTCTCTTAGGGGCGGCGTGTGAGGGCGCCACCGATCATGAGAAGGAGGAAACAAAGTGAAGGGAGGAGAAAGGTGTGAGCTGAATGGCGGGAAGAGAGAGAAACGGCGAGAGGGTCATTGAACGAGGGGAAGACTTGATGTGAGGTGTTGAATGATGTGGTGTCTGTAATAATTTTATTTAATTGTTTTTGTTTGTTGTGTGTCGTCCTACGTGAATGTTAATTAAATGTTGTTAAAAAATTAAATCTGGTGTCTTGCCAATTATTGTAGTTCAGTTTTACTAATGAAAAGGGCAGTCTTTGCCTTATTTGTTTTTCCTTGTAGAAGTCGAAATTGAAAATGCTCGGCGACGCCGACACTAATGATTTGGTTGCACCAATAACACGCTTTTGTCATTTTGCATACTCTTAAGTAATACGATGAAATCGTGAAATCAAATTACCTGTTGAAGCTCATCAATCCAGGAATCCTTATTTTTAATCGACTCCTTGAGATCCCTCACCTGTCTTTCCAATTCCTCCATCCTACGAACGAGCCTCAGATGTTCCTGAAGTCAAGAAAAGAATCATTTTTAAAAATTGTATTAAGGATGCACAAATTCAACTATTTCTGAACGCAGAATTTTTTATTCAATTACACGAAGAAGTTGGTTTTACTTAAGAGATAAAATTTGAAGCAGTATTGATATTTTGTCATGACAATTATGCAAAAGATTAAATTATAAAATATTTGCTTGATATATTGAATTGAGAAAAGTTTTGCTCTCGCCAACAAAAAATACCAAGTTTTTTATATCAATTGATTTTTTATATCAATTAAGATAAATCAAATTTGTGAACTTAATGTAATTTTAAACTTTTGCAAAATCTTATTTTTTAATGCTACATGATGCTACTAATATTTTTGGTTTGGTTTCTATGCTTTAAATGCAGATTTTGGCAATTTCCAATCTTATTTCTAAGCTTTAAATGCAGAGTTTAGAAATTTTCAATCTTATTTTTAGTACTTTGTTTCGAAAATGCGTTTTCCCCCGAAGGTCACAAGCAAGGAAAATGAGTTTCAAATTAATTTTCAATTTCCAGATAAAAGGAATTTTCTTCAAAATTTTTAAGATATTATATTCCTTCTATTTAGAAGGATCTGTTAATAACAATAAATTAAAAGATTTCAATACTTCAGTTTTTTTTTAAATTTGGAAATAATCATGAAATATTGTTATCAAGTAATGTATATAATATATTTTAAGTATTTATGTTTAATGATATAATTTAAAGGATTTCTAAACTCGCCAGAAGTCATAGCAACAGTGAAAAATCGAGATACTTTAATAATTCCGAATAATTTAAATTTGAAATAATATCAAAAAACAGATTCCTGATGAAAAGATTCCAAGTAGTATTCAGTAATTGTCAATTATATATCGAAAGCCCATTGAGCTGAGGTAAATAAGTACAGATAGTCGTTTCATTCTTCTCGAAATAAGCTTAGCCACCACTAATCATGTGGCTCATGGTAAAACTTAGTGTAAGAATATTTTATTTCCTCTATATTGCAAATCTTTCCTTACGTAAAAACTGTTGCTCAATCTGTAGATTCCCGTTATTAGGTGCTGTCAGCATAACACTTTACAATTTTTTACTTCCGAATCTAAACATATTGGTTTTGAAAATACTGATTTCTTTTTCATAACATCAGTAGCCGAGTTTGTTTATTTAAATAATTTAATTAATGCAAAAAACTAAGTAAAATATAAAAGTTTTCTTATATAAATATTTTAAATCTTATTTACCTAACAAAGTATTAATTCTACATTATATGCTCAAATAAATTCCATTGTCTCAGATCTATTAAAAACAAAAATGAGTATCAAAATACTGTGCATACGCTTATATCAATACTATCCATGCTATTAGAAACGGAAATTCTAGATTATTAAACTATATATTATAAACACATTTTATGATTTTTTATTAATTATTACAATTATTTTTAAGTATTAAAACTATAAGGAAAATTGTTCTAATATCAATTCTCTCTATTTTTAATATAAAACTAAACATCTGTAAAACACATTTTAATATTCATATCAAAACTATTTAATTGATCACAGATTACTTATTTTAAAAAAAGAAAATACTTAATTTTAAATTTTTATTCTAACAATTGTTCCTACTAATAATTTTAGTAAATAGAATCGTACAATAATTTTTAAATAATTTTAGTGGAGTTGAACAATAATTTAAATAAAAGATTTATTGAATTTCTTTACATAACTCATAGCTACCTTTTTGGTTTAGAGATGTAATCTAATTTTATAATTTTATCCAGTTAGTTTTAATAAAAAATGATTAATAATTGTAAATATATCCCTGTATATTATTATAAACTTTTCAATGTGTACCGTATTTAAATCAATTTCTTAAAAAATCCCAATCTCTGCCTTCTAAATATTTATTAAAACAATTTCCACGGTACAACACAATTCGAATATTTATGGTAAAAATGGCACTAAAGGATGGAAATAAGGAACTTTATTTGTCTTAACACCATTACACAATTATTAATCGGTCAATGTGTTGTTCATACACATATTGGTGAGAAAAAAATCACACCAAGCTTGCAGCCAAACAAGTGAAGCACATTCGAGATTAAAATAAAGCAAGTAATAAAATATATGCAGTTATATCCATTTAAAATTAAACTTAACAAAATGAAACAATAACTCAATGAAACTAGGAAATTATTCAGTTAGCATCAAAATCACCAAGTTATCCAAGTTACGAAATGTTAAATTAATTTAAAATTGATATAAATAGCTTATGTTTATTCTATATAACTGAAATATTGCAGGACTATCCTTTGAAGCTTCTTTAAATACAACATCACAGCAAAAGTGACAAATGGGTTGAACGGGTTTTAAAATTCAGTTAAAAAGAGAAATAATCAGCTATTGAAATACACTGAATAAGGAGAAAGGCGATTGCAGCAATTGCAAAAACTAATCACGTCATGGAATTTTATCTTGTCCTACACTAGAGTAGGGTTGCAATCCCGCACTATTTCAACTCTATGGAAAGTGAATTCAGATAAAAATAAAACCTATATATAGCACTATTAATTCCATTTTCAGCTATTTAGTTCTAATAAAATGTATTATTTCTATTTATAGATGATTCAGTATTGGATTTAATAATCAGTAAAAGTAAAAACAGGCTTATAGATTTTAAATATAAAATTTTCGATAAAATAATTTTTTTTTTACACGGACGGATACAGACAAAGCTTCAAATTCTTTAACTTGTATTGCATATGAGTAATTCAACAGTTTTTTAAATATATAGTTGGAGACAAATATCCGTAATTATCCTCAGACAGCTTCAATCGTTACGGAAAAAGCTGAATCATGAAAGATTATACAGTAGATTTTCGAACTGATTAGATAATAACATTTCCTACTTAGGATGGAAGGTCGTTTATTCATCTTGCATAGTAATTATTTTGATGAAGTATCTAAAAGATTCCATATGGCATTAATGGATTTAAGGGATTTGCTGAAACGTTGAGCCTGTTAATAAGAGTTTAGGTTCTCCAAGAATTGGAATGCAGCTGCAATTTCCCGAAATTTCAATGGTTTTCACAGAATTAAGATGTTTTTCCAAACTCATTTACTGAAAAAAAAGTGACACCTGAATGCCTCTACCTATAAATTTAAAATTAAACTTTGTATTTCCAACCTTAGTTTTCGTTATCCGTTTAAATTTCTTAAAATTCAGCTCTGCATGTCTCTAATAAAAAAAGAATAAGTTGAATAAATTTATGACAAAATTTTAGCTTTAAATTTAGATTGACCTAATTTCCCTTTTCTTTGGCGAAATAGAAACATGTTAGCCTAATAGTATTGATCTAGTTGAGAATAACAAACACTATGAAATCCAAACCCAATAAAAACTAGTTTTAAATACACAAGAATCTGCAACGATATCCAAATTTTTGTCTTAACGTCTTTTAGCATTTTCAACTAACTGGATTATTACAAATATTCGGATATTTAAAATAGAGCAACATGAAATGCATTTTTACCAATACTTAAATTGCTTTCGGCTTGACAACTGATAAATAGTGGACAAAGATTTTCCGGGAGAGCGATGAAGTTAAAATTTTGAGCCATCTTATTAGAAAATTTATAGATTTCAGGAAGATCAAAATATTTTAGATGTGACATGTCTTTGTTTCTAGATAAAATATCCTTGAATTTATAAGCAAAATATTTCTTTGTGTGTATCTATATAAAAATCGTTTTGATCAGGCATGGCGTTATACGAAAGCATAAGATGTTTACAACCAAAATTAATCCATCAAAAATATCTATAGCTTTTTATTTAGTAGCAAGAAATGTTGATTGATGTGGACATTAAATTGGAACAAGAACTTTTTGTAGAATAAACTATACCTAGCTTAAAATTCAGGATAATTGTAATTTTTTTAAATCAAACTTAATATTAGGGACGCTGCATGGTCTAATTAAACAATAAATGACAATAAACTATTTTAAAGCGAATAAAATCAAACGGCATATAAAATAGTCGCTTCTTAATAAAATGCAAAAATGTTGAGATGCCCGTTTTGTCCAAATTTAAATGATGGATGACAACTATCGAAACTAAAATGTTAAGAATCTCGGTGAAATCATGGCTGAATAATCTGTTAAAACATACGCTATAATTAAAGTGTTCCAGTAACGACTTCATTTCTTAGGGGGGGGGATATTGATAAATGAAAATATTTGTGGGAAAAGCTTGAATAAATAAACTTCAAATGAATTAAGATGTGGAATATGAAATTTAAAAAAGAAATTCACTGTGTAATCAAAGATTATCATTTTAAAATTTGTTAGCTGTACTTAAATTTAATTGATCTTGTCTCTTTTGATATGTCACTTTTCCGAAAATGTGTCCCCACTTCAGCATCAGGAAGAGGATGAACAAGAACTTCATTCGCTTATTTCACAGAAGCATACTCCTTTCCCAAGATATCAACATGAGCAAGGATCAAAGATAATAAACTATAAGTCATTATAGAGTAGAGTATGGAGTAGAAATTGAATTTTAAACACGAATGGATTGTTTGGATTTAAGCTCGTGATATCTTCTATTGAAGGAGAGTAAAATCTCTTTATGAAACCCTTATTTCTTATATATCCAAGAGCAACGTAAATGGTATTCAATTTGGAAGTAAATACCGAGTAAAACGAATGAAATTTCAGATTTATAGCTTCATTGCTGGAGATAACAGATCCTAACCCCATTATTAACGTACTTCGAATCTTCAAAAACATGCACGCTGTCTAAAACATTTGCAAATGAGAATTAAAAATTGATAAACAAATGTGGTTGAACCATCTTCAGGGCAGTTTTGGACTAGACGTTTGAAAGGTATATTAAATTCTAACTAGAAAAGAGTGTGGATAAGAGTTCTAGACGGATCTGCATGCACTCGATGCACACGCTTTTCCAGTTTAAAAATAGGGGAAGAAAGAACATAATTTGAGAGGATTTTTCGTAGTGGAGGATGATTGCTTAAAATTCGATAGAAATAACAAATAGAGAGCATATTCCACCTCCTTAAGGTTCCTTCTCTAAAGGTTTGTGCTGATTGGAAACGGTATTAAACCACCATCACACAGCCAATGGACTTGGTTAAGCACAAGATCCAAGTGAGAGACAGGGAAGGCATTATTGAAGTATGCACAACACATCTGTGGTTCAATTTGGAATTAGCAAGAATGCTTGTTAGAGAAGTGCGATCTACATCTCAAGCTATAGTGCATAAAAGTCGTAAAATGTTAAGTGATTGTAAACACTTGTTCAGCGAATAAAAATACAGGAAAAATAACCGATACCGACAATTATGATACCAACGAATTTTTGCCTGTTTCTTACAATTAATAAAATGTCATTATGAAAAGTTTTGGTTTTGGGTGCAAAGTCCTTTTAGCATACTATTTTCAGAGAAAATAAATGTTACGATTAGTCCAAGTTAATCGCTGTCTGCAATTCTCTGTCAAGGAAATCGATACGGACAGGAGGAATTTTTAAAATCAAAGTAAGCCTCCAAATGCTACACTAAGGTACTGCCTCGAGTAGCATTTGTTGTCTCAGTTTATATCATAGTACGTATTTCCCGCACGCATTCGAATGCGCAGAGAAAAAGAAACGAACTGAAAATTGGCAACTTTGGAAAGGCTATATCAAAAATAAAAGTTCTACTCCTAGATATTTAAGAGGGTTTGGATTTGGATTTGAAATTCTGGCGCAAGATCCTGATATAGAATATACTGCGCCGAAACAGTAAAATTTCTCCATTAAGATAAAAGTAAAATTAGTTTTGCATTGTAAAAAATGTAATTGCGTGTGTTCAAACTACTAAGAATGTTAATAAATGGTGAAAATTATTAAAACGAGACTAAACTTCATGTAAAATTCTCGCATCTTTAATATATAAGAAAATGTTTGGGTGATGAGTTTCACCCAATAAAAAACCCAAGTTAAAATTGTTGGATTTAAAATAGTTACGCCGAAGATCAAAAAAGCGGGTGCATTCCATCAAAATGTGACGAACAGTTAACATAACTCCACAACCACATATTGGGAGAGGCTCGGAAAATAGTAAAAATCTATGTGTGAGGCGAGTGTGACCAATACGTAGTCGGGATAAAATTACATCATAGCGTCTACTTAGTTTTGAAGACCAGTTGACCAATTGTGGTTTAATAAAATGGAGCTTGTTGTTAGTCTCCATGTCCCATTGATTTTGCCACTGGAGATAGCACCAACGAATTATAGTTGTGCGCATATCTTTATAAGAAAGACGTTAGGGCAAATTGACGCTCGCTAACTTAGCCGCTGTATCTGCGATTTCATTTCCAGAATTACCCACATGCGATGGGATCCAGGAAAGCAAAACACTAATATTTTTTTCCTCATAGAATCCGGTATATTTTCACTTCCTGTAGAAGCGGATGATCAAGAGATGACGAGTTTAAAGCTTGCAGAGCAATCAGAGAATCTGTGTAAATAGCAGACTTATGGATCTCTTGTTTATCAATATATTTGAGGGCCAAGTAAATAGTTAATTCAGAGGTAAAAACAGAAGTAAAAGGATGAAGTTTATACTTATAATGCGATGACCATGGACAAATACGCAACCCACATAATCAGATGACTTAGAACCATCCGTAAAAATGGGTTCATAAGAGCAATAAGATTCTCGATGATGTTTATAAAGTGAAATAAAAACCCTGCTATCAGTGTCCGATTTTCTAAATTTTTTTAAAAGGGTCTTCGTAGCGCAATTTATTTTCTATCCATGGAGCTGGATTCAGATTATCATTCGCGTATATCTGTATATCACTAAAGTCATTTGGTAATATTCTTTGGATACGCAATCCCAAATGAGGTATGTAGGATTTGCGGGAATTAAATAAACGGTCGTCAACGTCATTCCGGATTTTCTCATGAAAAGGATGTCTTTTATTGGATAAAATACGGTAGAATAAAATAATGATAGCTTCGTTCTTCTATTAGACAAAGGATGCTCAAACGCCTCAGCACATAAACTAGCTACTGGCGATGTCCTGAATGCTCCAATGCACAATCAGAGAGCTTGATGATGGACAACGTTCAAACGTTTAAGGTAAGATTGTCTAGCAGAGCCATAAATAACACATCTATAATCGATTGTTGATCAAATGATACCGCTGTAGACTTTAAGCAAACACGTTCGATCAACACCCCAAGAAGTATTGGATAAAACTCTTAGAATGTTTAACGACTTCAGACATTTACTCCTCAAATATGCAATGTACGATAGAAAAGTCAGGCTTTTATCAAAAATTTCTCCAAGAAATTTGTGTTGATCCTGAATGGAAATTGGATTACCGCTCAAAAACAACTCTGGCTCCGGATGAAGAGGGCGTTTGCAGAAGTGCATTGCGACTGTTTTCTGAGGGGAAAATGTGAAACCGTGTTTATTTGACCAATCTACAATGTTATTTTTTGCTTTCTGAAGCTGTCTTTCAATGTATCGCATGTCTCGGGCGTAGCAAGAAATTTGCATATCTACATATAGCGTCTTGCTAACAGTTGCTGGTATAACAGATAAAATAGGGTTAAGCGCTAATAAAAATAGTGACACACTTAATATACAGCCTTGTGCAACTCCTTCCTGACTAAAAACATTGGGATAGGCATTATCAAGCCGTACTTCAAAATATCTATGGTGTAAAAAAATTTGAATAAAAAGGGGCAACTGCCCTCTAAAATTGAGGTCGTAAAGATTTTTCATGATCCCGTATCTCCATGTTCGATCATATGCTTTATCTATGTCGAAAACACCGATACCAAATGGTTCCTTTTTATAAATGCATTTCGAATATCCGTTTCCAAGGCCAAAAGATTATCAATTGTTGAAAGATTCTTTCGGAAACCACTTTGGAAAGGAGAAATGAATTCATTTTCCTCCAGTATATGAACGAAGTGTGCGTTCACCATTTTTTCGAAGACCTTACACAAGCAGCTGGTCAGAGCTATTGGTCTATAGTTAGATGGTTCATGAGGATCCTTTCCAGGCTTTGGTACAGGAATTATTATAGAAAATTTCCATGTATCAGGAAACACATGCTCCCTCCATATTCTGTTATATAGGAACAGAAGATTTTGGAGGGATCCATCAAGTAAATGTTGCAGCATTGAATAGGTAATTCCGTACGGTCCCGGTGCTGTCTGTTTCGTGACAGATAATACTCTGCGCAATTCCAAGATAGTAAAATCAGCATTATACGAGATATGCTTTTTCGTTTTAAAGTGTAATTTGATCCTTTCTTGATGCTTTTTGTGCGTAAGAAAAGGTTCCTTGTAATTACTCGATGAACGCACAGAGGCAAAAGTCTCTGCAAGAGCATCAGCCCTCTCCTGTACATTGGAAATTTCTTTCCCATTCTTTTTAAGACAAGAAATGGAATGATCAGGATATAAACCGCACACTTTTCGAATGCTGGTCCTCATACATTTGTAAGTCACAGAAGAATTTATACCCGATATGAATTTGATCCAATAAGTCCTTTGACTTCGCCGCTTAACTCATCTTGCTATAGATTTGGCTTTTTGAAAAATAATCAAATGAGTTGTTGTAGGACGCCACCTAAAAACATTCCAGGCCTTTTTAAGACCTTTGAGCTTTTGTACAATCTGGGTTCCACCATGGTTTTTTTTTATTTTTCCTGACCCCGATTTTGGGATAGAAGCATCTGCAGGTTTTATAATAGTGTCAGTTATAGAATTTACAACGTCATTTAAGTCCTCATTCTCTACCATATTCCGTGTTATCAGAGCCCTTGAAGTAAAGTCTATCCAGTCAGCTTTTTGAAAAACGTATCGTGGCAGACGTGAATGATTTATATCATTTCCAATTAATTTATCTAAAAATATGGGAAAATTGTCGCAATGAAGCAAGTCAGTTCCTACTCTAAAATTCAAGTATGGAGCTAAAGGTGAACATATAGCTAGATCTAGCGAATGAAAGGTTTTGCTCTTGTGATGAAAATATGTTTCTTCTCCATTATTGAGCAGGCACAATGAACGGTTATTAATGAACTCTTCAATCAGCTGCCCCCGAGGTTTAACATCTTCGCTTCCCCAGAGAGGGTTATGACCATTTAGATCACCAATTATGATGAAAGGAGATGGTAATTCATCCACTAAGGCATTTAGATCTCTTAATTCAACCGGAGTACTGGGTGGCAAGTAAAGACAGCATATTGTTGTCAAAGAAGGGTTCAAGACTCGAAGAGCCACAGCTTGCAAATTTGTATGTAATGGAATGACAGACGAGGGTGCATTATGGGATACAAGGAGGGCAACACCTCCAGTAGCCCGATCAGATTCATTATCCCTTCGTATAAGGCTATAATGTTTTATTTTCATAGAGCCGCAAGGATTCAAATAAGTTTCCTGCAGAGCTATACAAATCGGATGGGTTTCATTAATTAAGTCTTTAATCTGAGTTGTCTTAGTACGGAAACCACGGCAGTTCCAGGACACAAATTTGGCCATCAAGATTGGGTTTTGTCTGGAGGTTTTTTTTCTTCCCAACTGATTGATTTTTAGAGGTTGACGGATCTAGCTCCATATCGGAGAATTCAGAAGACGATGTACGAGTTTAAGAAATCTTTCGCTACAAGGTGTAGATTCATTAGTGCTTTCTTTTTCGTTCTTTGCTTTGCATGTACTTGAATTGGTTTATGAGAAGATGAAGTGGAAATTTTTGCTTTACTACTACGATGGCGCTTGGTGGTTTTATTTATTTCAGGACAATTGGATGACAGGGAAGAAACAGTGGATACCCCTGGTGATTTTGTCATATGTTTTAAAACTGGACTATTCGGGGGTAACCGAGTAATGCGAGAATCTGTTTGGGCACTACTACATATTAGTATTGCTTTAATTGCACCAGAGTACGCTACACCAACTTTCGGAGTTCTGTCATTGATTGATTTTCTCGCTTCTGCGAAGGATACGTTTTTTCGTGGATATTACCTCTTTCTCGAGAGTCCATTTAGGGCAAGACTTTGAGAAAGCAGTATGAAACCCAGAGCAAATGACACATTTCATGGTATCTGAATTACAGTTATTTACGTCATGTCCAGGTTCAGCAAATTTCGCACACATGATGGTTTTACTACGATAAGCTTTCTGTGAATGTTCGTACCTTTTACATTTAAAACACCTGAGAGGGTTAGGTATGCAAGGCCGGACTCTACAAATTTGGTATCCCGCTTTGATGGATTTCGGTAGGACTGGTGTTTGGAAAGTTAAGACGATGTGCTTCGTTGGTATAAGCTGACCGTCACGTCGGATGTTAATACGACGTGCGGCGCATACTTGCTGATCGGAAAATTCTGTCACGAGGTCTCCCTCAGACAAGTCGATGAGATCTGGCTCAGAGATAACACCACGTGAAAAATTTAATGTTTTATGCAAAGATGTTTGAATCGGAAAATCTCCCAATTTGGTAAGTTTGCTAATAAAAACGGCTTGTTTTTCTGGAGTCTGCAACAAAAGGTCGCGTGAGCGTAATTTTTTTTTATGTTTTGTACTTCACCAATTGTCGATTGTATTAATTTGTTTACAAGGAAAGGAGAAACTATGAAATGTGTTTTGTGTGCTAATAATCATGAAACGAGAATTGGATGATGCTACAGTGACGTAAGAAAAAAAACCCATACGACATGGAGAGTGATTCGGGTCCTTCGGCATCGACCACCACGGAGCCCAATAAGGAATGGTAGTTGCCGGCTCTGAAAATTCTCCAACCTCGGTACTTGCCATAATGCTGACCAGAACCTATACGCTGGAAGTCACCCCCGGAGACAGTGACCACCCTTAACGCCAAGCCCAAGGAGTGACCTCTTCGCATGATCCCCTTAAGTATAGCAGACATGCGACTAGAATACCAGCCGATTGATGCATCAGGGACCTAAATGCACCACCCGTCTAAAGGGTCGCCACGCACGGCCAACACGTGGGGTTTTTAGCTGTCCATGAGAAGCAAGAAGCAAACAGAGCGACCACAGCTTCTCATGGAGAACTCCCTCGCTTGCCGTCGAGGGGTAGAAAAATAAAGTAAAAAGCAGAAGGTGTAGAGGAGAATTGAAAGGGAGTATGGATCTTTGGGTACCTCGGGATTGGGACACCCGTACTCACCTCAAGTAGGTGAGCCCCTGAGGGGGGTATTTAAGAGGGTAAGGGGTGGATGATCTGAGTTATATTTTCCTTAAAAGTTACTACGAATTTAAATGTCATAATATGCGACTCGACTAAAAATGGGAAAGGTTAAAACTGAATTTTAAGTTAAAATTTTGTTTCGGTTTTAATTAGAATTTTTCGACCCTCATGTATTTAACATAGTGAGAATAATCGTCTCAAACTTTAAAAACCAAAGTTTGATTCTGGAAATGAATTAACATACTGGATAAAATCGTGGATTAAAATTTCTGGATTTTTTTTAAAAGCCTTCTAATTGATTCCGAACGAACGAACGAACGAACAGATTACCGATAACTTACCACCAGGCCACAGCGGTCTCATTAAAATTTCCTGAATATTTTGCAGATTGCAATTCTTTAGGACCAAAAGACTGCATAAAATGTAGACATCATAATTTTTGAAGTATATTTGTATACCAAAAAGCATAATTGAAATTTTAAATATTTTAATAGTTATATTTTAGTCATTTAAATCAATTTGGAAGTAAAACAATTTAATTTATCCAGGAATCTGAGAAAGGTTTCAAATTCTTTGAGATATTTTATAAATTAGGAAAATTATTCTGTAAGGCACATCAGATTGTTTTGAGTACTCGGAAAAGTAAATATTTGATTTTAGAAAAAATATTTTTTTACATTACGTTCAGTTTAATAATTTGCATTTTAAAGTTGAAATTTTATGTGAGCTCTTAGAAAATGAGATGCATAGTGCAATGAAGAGATCGGCTTAAGGTCTGTAATAGAAGAAGTGCATTATAGGGTACCAAAATGCGTAGCTTCAAAATATTCTACTGCAGAAACAAGTTGCATCAAATAATTGAAAATTTTAGTCAGCATTAATTCTGGAGTACCGGTGAAAGAGAAACTTTGATGTTTGGCTTAAAATCACATTCACATATAAGCACTATCTTAAAAATAAAAATTTAAGCTCTAAATATACAATATTTTACTGGCACATTTTTCAAGAATTCCACACCATGACTCATGAAAAATGAATCTCGCGATCATTTCCTTTCTATTGCTTAAAAATGTATTTACAAGTGTTTCGTAGAAAGCATCGGAATAGAAATATTGGGTGTTTTATAAATTGAAAATTAAAAATATTTCAAAGTATTATAATGAATAAAAACGTACCGGCCCGTGGATGGATTCATCGGCAAAATGGATTCTTTTTCCACCAGCCCCATCTGAAAGAACAAAAGAATTATTATTCATTTTATGTTAGAATGACAATCAAGAAAATAAATACATGGTTACCCATTTTCATATCAGAATTCAATTCAGAAAATAAAAGCTATCTTTATTCACAATTTATTTCAATTAGAGTTTAGAAAAAAGTCCTTTATTTATACATACACTGCTGCGATTTAATTAGCCACTATAAAAATCATTCACAAGTATTCAGAACGTTTTCTCAACTTACATATTTGCCATCATTATACCCGAACATCCCAATTTTGAACAAAAAACTTATTCGGAAAAACATTTGTTCCTTAAGAATTTATTATGCTTCTATTTTACCCATTTTTAATGAGAGCCAAAATTATTTGTTCACAAAATGTATTTAATACCTACGTGGAATGAAGTATATCTATACGTATTTTTTCGCACCAGAAAATGTTGGGTTCTCAATTTAGAAAATAGGATTCGGCATAAAAATTTCAAAAAATTAATGAACATTTATCTTGTATTCAACATGAAGTGTTCATATATATACACCATTTTACTCACTTTGATAGTACAATGAAACCAATCGAATAGACACGTTGGAAAAACAGTTTGTTCAATTAAAAGGAACTGGAACATTTTCTATATCGCAAATAATCGAAATTAGAATTGCAAATCATAGGTACTACTTAATTTTACAATAGATGGGTTTACTTATAAGTGTACCTCAAATTCGGTTTTCTTTAAGAAACGAATATTTGTTTTAGTAAAGTATTCATTTTCAGTTTGAAATCGAAAATGCAATCTCCATAATTCCTCGCTCATAACAAATTACAAAAGTAAGGAAAAGCAATTTTGTTAAAACCATAATTAGAATTATGCTTAAAATTCTGCTGATCAAAGGCCATTTTTGTGTCGAAACATGTTGTTCCAAGTTTTTGAATCCAAACATACTATCCTCAGCCACACTTGCTGTCTGTGCATTTCAGATCATTATTGATTCAGTGAAATGGCAGCAAATGTTCTGGAAGGCCTATTCATAGTTGATGTATCGACGAAATTCCAGCAGTTCCTGGAATTTTTGCTTTCAACTCCAAGTCACCAAATGTCCACCAGGAGACCTTAACTTTGTAATGGGTGCTGAATGTATACCGTCTGACGCCAACTACCTTATTTATCAGATGACTGGCAAAGAACGGAGCAGTATTAAATTAAAAGATGATAATATGATTGTGTTTGGGTACAAATATCAACATTTCAAAGAAAATTTAGGTATGTCACCCATTGCCAAGTAAAAAAAAATGATCCCATTCGCCTATTAAAAATACATAATTCGCAACTTCGATTTTTCAAGAATAAAACCGAAAATTCCCAAATTGTTACATCTTGATTACATCCCGTAAGATAAGCCATTTAGATTCATTTGTTATGCATTAGAAAATAAATATATTTTACCTTCAGGATCTCCTGCTGGTCTTTTGCTCATCTAGAATAGAAAAAATTAAAGACGTAAGTTTCAACAAATTATACGAATATAATTCATGTTGTCCACTTAAGCAAATGAATCAGAAATTTTACCAGTGAAGACCATGCAGATATATTATGGAAAATTATATAATAAATTAACGAAACTGATAGGCTTAATTAATAGATACCATATTTTATTATGTATTGTATTTATTAATTGATTGATTGATTCTTTAGAATAATGCTAGATTTTCCTAGGGCATGCATATGAAAGATTGTTCTTAATACAGATTAAATCTGTACCCGTTTATCCAAAACTTTGAAATTTTTTTAGTAAAAAAACCATGAAGTATTATTGCGTGGCGTTTCTAAAATTTAAGAAAATACGTTTAAAGTTCTGCAAAAAGTGAGTAATATGAACTAAGCCAATTCTTCTGAAATAACTTCGCTGAGCAAGTTTTTCAGCTTTCAAAAGTCTTGCATCAATATTTCGTTTCTTTATTACTTGATTTAATTTCGCTATCTTTGTATACAACAGGCCTTGCCAGTAATGAAACTAGCATTATCCTACATTGGTTTAATTATATAACAATTCCGTTTGGAAGAATTACGAGCTCTATTTGGGGAAGAATGTATAATTTTGAATACCGAACATACGGCATGAACGTCACCCTGGCTGGAGTTTCTATCTCCAAATATACCTTGCAGATTCAAATATTATAGAATATTCGATCAAGATAGAAGACAACGGATAAAAAATTAGACATTAGAATCAAAGTTAATAGTTATTAGAGCATTTATTAATATGGAAATAAGCTCCTATTGTTTGATCATGTAAAATGATCTGGTTAAGTATCTTTTTGAAGCAGTACGGAAAAATACTTTAGGATGGATTTAGTT
>JAPMOQ010017280.1:30020-45982 GCA_026543055.1 Argiope trifasciata | reverse complement strand
CACACCTACAAAACCCTCCAAATTTCACTCCTCGCATTCATAACCCAAGCCGACAAACCCTCCAGATTTTACTCCTCACATACAAAACCCTCCAGATTTGACTCCTCGCATACATAACCCTCGCTGAGAAGCCCCACACTTTCCACACCGCACTAGCCCACGCCAACACAGCTCCCAAAATTTCTCATACATATAACCTAAACCGACAAAATTATCACTCCAAACATTTAATCCTGAAACAAATAGCATATTGCAACAAAGAGACACATTCAAACAATTATTGCTACATTTTTAAAGCATCACTTAGTAGAAACCACTACTGCCAGCCTTCCCTTCATTTCCACTGCATTAGTCTGGTTGCACACAAAGAGCTTTTTTCTGATCGTTTATTTCTCCGATACCGACATAACAGCAGTAGTGTATTTAATTATACGAGAGCTTACACACTAGGCGGATAAATAGCTAGTGTGTAAGCTCTCGTTTAAGTCAATACATTACTGTTATGTCGGCCTCGGTGAAATAAACGATCAGAAAAAAGCGCTGTGTGTGCAACCAGCCTGAGGCTGCCGTAATTACACCATGCATAGCATTGCCAAAATCCGAAGTCTCTCTCAGAGCCTGCAACCACGATCCTGTTGGTTACTCGTATTACAATTATTTTGCTCTTACTCAAAAACAATCAACTGCTAAATCTAACTCTTTCTTAGATAACCCAGAGTTACCACCAATTCTTTCTGAGTTCTCGTATTTTCACATAATAAATGCAATTTTAGAATCGTGCATTTTGGCAAATTCGTTTTGAAATTCAGATATTGTCTGCAGCATATTGTCATCAGATATTGTCTGACAAGACTTCCTCCCCACATGCCGTTTAAATTTACACTAAGCCCCATGTGTACCTCAGCAAAGTGCCATTTTAAATTTAAAAAAATTAAAATTCAAGAAACGCAATTTGCAATCACACAGTTTATTAATCGACAAGACAGTTGTTTATGTACCTACTTCTCCCATCATTAAAAAAGGTATTTTGTAGGAAATTAAGTCAATGGAAAAAGCTTTTTTTTCAACGATAAAGATATATTTACAGATTTTTCATAATCGTTCGTCTATCTGAATGTATCAAAATCTGCCGATTCTTTTGGTCTAGTATTTAAAGTTCCATTTTCTCTGCTAAATTGCAATTTTGTAATGAGTTTCCTTTCTGTTTATAATTAACTAGTTAAGAAATTTTGGACATTTATTTCTTACGATGACAATGCATTTTGAAGTTTCAACTAATACATTTTGTAACATTTCCTTCTCGGAATTTTAGAAACATTTAAGATCAAATAATTTTCAATTAAAAATCTTTCAAATTTTTAAATTTAATTCCTTAATTAATTTACTAAAATTTTATTAAATCAAATATGAGCTCCCCTTCAAACTAATCTAGGAAAAATAAACGTATTTATTTAAAGAACTATTTGAGCACAGAAAATTAAAATTTAGTAACAGTTTTTAAATTAGAAATGAAATAATTTGAGAAAACCTCAATTGAATGGCTTCGAAAATTCAGTTCATGCGACAGCAAATGACGATAATCCTCAATTTTTGGGTCCCCAAATAAAATTAATAAATACGTTCGATGATAGCACTAATGATTGCAATAAATTTGATGTTTTCAAAATATTCACCACTTGAAATTTTGCTTGAAAACAATATTCAGTGATGACCGAAAGAGAAGCAGATTTTTTTTTCTAAATAACATAGCTTATTTGCAGAAATACTTAATTTTACACAGTTTGATTACGAGGGAAAGCGTTTCAAAATCTCTACATTGACAAAATTCAACGAATCGTAAAGTAATAGAATTTTTGAACTTTCGTTTATTCATTTTATCATTGCATTTATCTAACTGGAATAGGTAGATTCACAAATATTTTACTAAGAACAAATTATGCTTCAGTTAATTCAATATGCTAAAATTCAAAATTACGAGCCAAAAGTGTCTTTATATTTATTTGCCTGTCTTAAAATCTAGAATAGCTGTATTTTTTTACAAAATACACTTCGCCTAAATTATCGTTTTAAACTGCTTTGAAGCATTTGAGGTCTATTTATAATCATAATTTCATTATTCCAGATCAATATGAAAATTCGTTTGGTTTTATTGTTGAGGCTCTCCAAAGTTTGTTACCCTTTGTTTTCATTTGCCTCCAACTGGTGTATTTTAAAGCTGATTAAAAAGAGTGGCCTTTGTTCTTTAAGCAAGTATAGGGTCAATTTTTTAAAAATCGTTTTTTAAACGTGATACTTGTAAATAAGCACACCATAGTTTCTATGAAACATCTCCCCTTTACGATTCTTATTTGTTACTCACCTTAATCTTAAAGCCACATAATGAACGAATGGGAATTTTAAAAATTAAATGGGAATAGCTAAACAGTTGACAATCTCATAAAAAGTTGAATTTCAATATTTGAGGGATGTGCTTAAGTTATTAAATTAATAATTAAACTAAGGTTAAATCAATTAAAAAGCCTTATTAAATATTCCAATTCATTTAAAATAGAAAAATACCCAAATTTCCTACAATTGTAAAGGAATCATTTCCTATAGATGAACATGCTTTCAGCTGTAAATTTGGCTATCATACAATTATATATTATTCGCGGGTTATTCAATTGTTGTTTAGCTCTACAATTTTTTAGAAAGGTAATCTGATTACTCTTAATAAGAAAATTAATTAATCACGTACTAAGACAATGCGATTACTCTTAATTTAAGATCATGTTCTTAAAATTACGCTTTACCTACTATGATTCCAAAATCATGTGATCTTACTTGTAATCAGATGCGATTGGTCTGCAGAAATTTATGCTCTTTATTTATAGAAACGGCATTCATTGCATTATGCACACATCCGTTTTCCTTTTATTGTTCGTTGATACACAGACTTTCAAAACTTGAAACTTCGTTCATCTTCTACTTTGTAATGTCCGAAATTCTTATAACATCTCGGCAGAAATACAACTGTTCCTTTTATGTTGAACACTTCTTTCTGTAGACTGGAGAGCTGAAATGAATGAAGTAGCGTCAGTCGTTTGGGAACAAAATCCGTATAGCTTGTTTATACAAAGCTGATTTTAAACTCATTTAACAAAAAAAATATTACAGCACAAATTTAATTCAAGCATTATATATACAGTTTCCTACATTAAACTGTTTATTTCCATCAGAAATAATTATCAATATTTAAGAGCAAGATGATTGAAATTGAAATTTTTTTGGTTTGCACAGTCGATTTAAAAATTGAAATCTCAGCAAATGATAGATGATTGCTTCTATTATATAAATGGCTAGAATTTTGTTTTTAGAAATATGAAATATAGAACACAGTTTATAAATATCGTTGCAAAATAATGCTACTTAAAATAAAAACCACCCAAGAAGTTTTAACAAATCAATTATTTTGACCGTAAAATTAAACTTGATTGAGATCCAACGATTTTTAAAATGTATAAGTATGAAATTAATAAATTTGTACCTTAGTTTTTTTTGGCGGTTGTATTCTTTCACAAATGAGGCAACGTTTGTGTGTTTGCTTTTCGAGCGAATCCGAGTCGGGAATGCTGCTTCAACACTATTCAGTTTTCAAACTTCTCGAAGTTGATAGACAGCCAGCCTTTTGCTATATTGTTCACTTCCAATATCTCTGGCGAAGTGCCTGGCAAGAAAACTTTCTGAAGCCCTTTCCACCTGAAAAAGAAATAAACATGATCATTATTTACATGAACTTTTAAGTTACACATACTAAAATAACATTAATTGAATTAGGGCTCGGCTTGAGGAGAAGCAATTTTATTTAGGAACTTCAAAATGTAAATAAGGAAAACTAAGCAAAATTAATTTAAAACTGCAGAGCATTTGAAGGGCTAGATTTAAACTTCTAATAGCTTCCAAAATGTTTTCATGGATGTTATTTAGGCACAAAAATCACACACGAAGGATAACAGAATGGAGAATATTATTCCGAAATTCAAGTACTATAATATTTTAATTCGAATTTACCTAGGCAGATAACTAGTAAATTCAGATGAAAGCGAAAGAAATAAGTTACATTAATAACTAAAAAAAAAATACAGCAGGGTACTTAAGGCTAGTGACTGCATTTCCCTTTTTGATAAGCCAACCTTGCAAAGACTGCTGTACACTCAAATTTGAAACCAAATTGCCTTATAATATTAACCACAATTTATACTTGCTGACTTATTTTGAGGGCCACTGAGCTCCGTGTATTGAAAGGCGATAATTGTTCGAAAAAGTAAAAGTATAATAAGTTGTACGACTTAGAATTAATTGAAAAAAAGTATTAATGCATAAAAAAAAAAAGAAAATTGGTTTTCTCAAAAAAATCATTTCAAATTGTGAAAGAACTATTGCTGATAAAGCAAATGGGAATAAAAATGAATTTCACCAACAGCAAATATTGCAAAAATTTTGCTGACAATTCACGCAAAACATCTTACCTTATAATTGTTTGTAATATGAAAAAGGAATTAGTATTTTTTTTTTACTTTATTAGTGAAAGAGCGCTTATTTAACCTAGAGCCCACGAGTTAAAAGAATTAAGAACCAAAATTAAAACCTCACATATAATTCATGTGAAGAAATTCAAAATTGAGACCACTCAGTTGAAACTGAATTGTGTTTTACTGGCACCTGTTTATATGTACTTCGGTCATCCATCGTTCTCTTCTTCCGAAATTGATATCAAGCAACTCCCAGAAAACATGGGAACTATCAGATTAATTTTTGGATTCACGCTTTTACTTGCTGAAAGATAAGTAGCAAATTCAACAGGAATAAAAAATAATTGAAAAAATAAAAGAATATTTTCTTGTTAAACTGTTAAAAAATATATAAATTAGCCTTGGAAATGATATTGGAAAATGGAGAGAGATATAATCATCATCCTTTCGATAGCCGTGTTGGCATAGTAATAAATGCCAGTATAACTTTCAAAAGTTTCCAGGTTCAAAACCCAATTGCATCAAATATTCATCCTGCATTACTCATCTTTTGCATGCTAAACCCTACACGTACCATGTAGTATCAGACATGGGTATCGAATTGCTGAATTTTGATTCAAATCGTGCGAATCTCCTGTGATTCATATCTACTGTCTTATTTGATATTATACTATTTATTACAACTCAACAATTACAAAGAAATAAGATATCGAATCATAAGCATGCATCAGAGTAACGAACGTGTTAAAAATTTCTTGCAATTATTAAAGGATTATCTATTTTCTAAGATGGAGAATTAAAGATTAAAATTAAAAATGATGGAGATGTTTTGAATGAATTAAAGATTCAAAAGTAAATACATCATTTCTATTAATTCATTCCCAATAATAATAACAAAAAAACCCGTATGCTATTGAAAGACACGGCGGTCTGGTAATAAGGTCTCGGCTTTTGAACCTTAGGGTTTCAGGTTCGAGACCCGATATCACCGAAGAAACGCCGCATAAGGGGACCTGTTACATGTTAAATCGCCCTTCGTCTGGTGTAGAAAGGGGATACCAGATCCTCCTTATCTAACCGAGGTTCAAAATTACGAAGTCCATCTTAAAATAGTCCTAGTGTTGCTTTTCCTTAATAAAAGAGTTATCTCTTTCAATTTCACATATAATTAAGTACTTTGGGCCAAGCCCTTAAAAGAATAAATGCTCAGAACCTTTTTTCAGAGTTCTACATATAAGAATTCACTGACCTTCGCAAATAGTAAAGAAAATCAGTACTTGTATATTAATTGCATGACGATGGTAAGTAACAATTGAGACATATCGATCCCTGACGCGAATATAGTAATGTGTGATCCTTGGAAATTAATCTTTACCATGCGGTTAATACGTATGTACCAGAAAACTAAGCAGAATTTCGGAAACATTTTTTCAGATTGATTGATACAAAAATTTGACATTAATTACAATTGTAGTCATAAAATTGCACATAAAATTTCATTTATTTATTTAAGTCCTTGATACTTCGGGTTTTAGAGCTTACATTCTTGTAAAGGTACAGATTTACAGACAGTTGACTACTTGATGGATTTGATTCAAAATGTGATATGGAGAAATACTACCAAAATCCCTATATCTAGTTTTTATTATTTTCTTATTAATATATTCATTTGTACACTGAGTGTTGGACAGATGGACTTCTTCTGATTGGTTTACGTTCAAATTTGATAAAAATCTACAATTTTGGTGTTTAGTTCATTTATTAAATTTCCTCTGTGTGACTCAAATAAGTTTTGAGTTATTTTGTTCACACACATGAGCATTGTTTTACATATGTAATTCCAACGCTATGTTTATCAGATTCAGAGAGGTCTGAAATGTGGAGATGCGTCTAACTCTCAAATTTGAATTTTTTGAAAATTATAATATTTTTTTTCTTTGATACATTGTATACAAGTTGGTTATAATTAAATATCCACTATAAACAGCATCCTACAACGTAAAAGGGTTAACGGAGAGCAACGAAATTGGCATATAGGCTATACTCGATGGGTAAAAGTAGCTCCAAAATGTCCATCAGAGGGTGCCTATTCAGGAAAAACCTTAACAAACAAGAAAACAATAAAATACATTAAATACTAAATAAAAAGATTAATAAAGAAATAATATTAACGTGTATTGACTAGTTTCGGATCACCTTGACATCGAACTATATTAAGTAAAGGCAAGGAAAAATCAATAGTATGCTGTTTGAGAAAATCATTGGGAACATCTATGTGACATGTATCGGCAAATAAACAATCACTGTAGAGTCAAAAATCTGTAGCGTTCGTCTGGGTCCTGTGGTTTTGTTCTCCTTAACGAGAATTGCACTTTCAAGGGACTTTTGAAGTTGTAATTTCGGCTGCTTCTGAGCGGCATTTTGATCTCAGCTATTGTGTGGCCTTGAAGAGGTCTTGGTATGTGCGCCGTTCTTTTTAATTAGTATTCTCATTTTCCTGTAAGTTTAACCCATAGTCAGCATTTGTCTTAGTATCGTTGTTCCCTCCATCCAGTTATTATTTCCCCCAAAAATTGAATACATTCGAGTAGGATTTGACACCCATGGGATTCTCTCTGGAGATACCTGAATAGTTTGCCATCTCCTTCTTTCTTTATTTTATTTATTTATTCATTCCCTTCCTTCCATTCTGTGAGCATCCAACTAGTTAGATAACTTAGTCTTATACCGGTTGGGGGCAGAGGATTTCGTTATGTTATGCTATGTTTGAGAAAAACCGTTCATTTTGCAGAAACAAGAACAGATTAAGACAAAACCGCATAATCGGTGCAGTTGTTAATCGCGTCCAGGATGATGTAGGGGAAGGTGCTCCACCACCTTCATTCATCTGCAAAATTTCGAGTCGATGGACAGTGTGCTAAACAACAGATCATAATTTATCAGTTGTGACGCTTCTTCGCTCATGAAGCGTTATGGAGTTCCCAGTGTTTCCCGGTTTTTCTTTTCATTACACATAATTCTTGTTTTGGATTGTTCAGATTGTTTCTAGATTCTGTTTTGGTTGTTTATTTTACTAAAATTAATGTTTTCCTGAAAGGCACCCTTTAATCACTATTTTGAAACTAAATTTTTTTTTCAAATTCCGTGAGCTCATCTCGTTGCAGTCCGTCCACCCGTTTGCGTTGCAGGATGCTGTTTATAGGGGTAGTTTAATTATAACCACCCTGTATATGAGAAAGTAAACACGTGTTGATTAGAGCCTTTTATCTAAAATCGGAACAAATAATAAAACAGGTAATTAACATTTTAATCACATGAATTACACAATTTTCAAAATTCATTCTTTCAACCAATTTAACTAATTGACTGTAAAATTTAACTAATTGACACTAAACACTGTAATTACACTGGTTCAGTGGTTTTTCAGCTAGATCAATGTAGAAAGAAGACTGAACCTTCTGCAAGCATATAGAAGCAATCACTTTTCAATACTATTGTTCAAAAAATGACCAAAATATGAATTATTGTGAACTGAGCAAGATGCATACGAAACATCAAGCATTCATTTTCACCACGTCTTAGGTTTGGAAATTCTCAGGGAGGGTTAAAAATAAACTCCCCCCCCCCCAAAAAAAACAAAAAAAACAAAGAGCAATCAATACTATATCTGCTTGATAAAGTTAAGTAAGCTTGGTAGAGTAAGAAAAATACTATATCTGCTTGCTAAAGATGAAGAATAACTTGCGCATCACGCTTGTACAAGAAAGTGTTTTATTTATCTATTTACTGTCTCGATTTTTATATTTTGCTTTAAAGAACAGGAGCGAAAATTAAAATTCAATTCATTAGTTGATTCTCACAACATCAGTAAATAAAATCGTCTCTCAGAGGAAATTATTGTCTGACAAATGGTTATACGGTAAGATGAATTTTTGTGTTTTTACTTTATCGTTAAAAATGAAAGGTTTATTATCATAAAAAAATTGAACTCAAGATGTAAATGAATCTGAATGTTTCACTTAGTTTAGTCCGAAAAACACATATTTAGAATCATGCGTGTTTGTTAACTAAAAAACATTTTAAGTTATATGAATAATAACTTTAAGTTAAAATTGGGAATTTCATAAAAAATTTAATTAATTCCAACCATAGGAAGTCTATTTGTCCAAATATACATTATCACAGATGGATAAATCTGGAATGCAGATTTAATATTTAAAGTGTTGAAATGAGTCAAATTCGAAATCGCATTTATCAAAATGTGGATTGTTTATCAATCTGCTATTTCTCAAGTATATAATGGATAAAAAAAAAACTTTCCATACGGAAGTCTAAAATCAAAATAAAAAAACCTAGTTTCTATTCATTGCATTTTATCTTTATAAATATTTACATATGGTTAATATGAGTCTTTTTAAAGGTTTCATAATAATTTTAACATTTTTACAAAACTTTTACAAGTCGTTTTACATTTTTAAAGGTAAATGACGAAGTATCATGCAAAAAAGTTTCCGCATACAATAAATAAATTCTTTCTGGTGTGTTTCACAACTGAACCACATTAATTACTCGAATCCTGCTGGTTTGTCAGAGTGAAGAAAATGATACAATAATAACAGTTCAAATTCAACTTCTAGTTGATCATGTCAAAATGGATGTTCAGAAAGTCATTGGGCAAGTTAGCGATTCAGTTGTGTAAAAGTAGATTATCTTTCGAAAAAACCACAATAAAATCTCTAACAAACCAAAATCTATTGTGCATTATATTATTAAAAGATTAATGCGAACTGCAGATATTTCAGGATAGAGATTGTTAGCAAATATTGGAGCAAGTTAAAACGCCTGCATAAAAGAAATGTCATGAGTCGAGTGCACCTCAACTTGCAACTGATTTAATGGTTTATTACAACTTTAAAGTCGTATCTCAAATGGTCAGAAATACCATTGAAAAGAAGGTTATAATGGACACGTGGTCCATAAGAAAGTTACTATACGACTCGACAACAGATAAAAAGCCTCCCGAGTTTGCAAAGAAGTATATAAACAAACCTCCATCATTTTGAAAATCCATCAATTTTGAAAATTTAAAGATGAATCAAAATTTTATATCCATGGGTCAGAGGTTTGAGTTTTGATTTGGATAAAACTAAACCACGTTAATTGAGAATTTATGTGGAACTGTGAAGCACTGTGATGGCTGGAACATGATACTGGGGTGTATGACTGCGTTGGTATCGGAAATTTATATTTCATGTAAGGAAATATGGGAAAATATCTTGGTATTCTAAAACAAAAAGTTTTAAATAACGCAGAGAATTGTCCAGAGTAATGCCTTTATCATTTAAAACAACAATTCCATAGCCTTCCCCATTTCCCCCCTTTAACTCCTACAGAACAGTTACGGGAAGAAATTAGTTGTGGTCTAAAAAAATCTGACGCAAAGACCAAGGTTGAACTCAAAAAAGCCATTCAAGACATTTCTAGCAATATTTCTTCAGAAAGAACGGAAACACTTATGGGGTTTATGCCACTATGTGTGGGAGAAGTGATAAAAACCAAAGGAAGGTCTACCGATCCTTAAATCCAAGTTGGTCAGCATGAAAAATGTCCTTGTAAATGTACTATGTAAAATAACTTATGGAAACTACGGTACATCGTACTTGAAGTTTTGTGCTATATAAAATACCATAGAGAAACTTTTTTGTTCCTTATTTGCACTTTTATTCTTTCAATTTACGCATTGAACTTCCCCCATACTATTTCTTTATAACATCCATAAATAATAAATGTACATCTGTTGAACCAATTTTCAAATTATTTTCATAACAAAATATTTTATGCCAAAAATTAAAATTTCATTAACAGTCATAGCTGCTTGAGGAAACTTTTTTTATTCACAGCATAAACGCAATAAGTCAAAAACGCAGTGACCTAAATAGCTTTATATAATTTTTTATGCGATTTTATGATACAGCAGTAGTTCTGTGTCAGAGTTTGATATCATCCATTCAGAGCTTGAAATGTATTTCCGTTATGGGCTTTCTGATATTTATACAGGGTGCGCCAGAGAAACCTACTTATTTGAAAGATCAATAAAAACAAAAGTACTTCAATGACTGTTTTAATTATTTTTATTTGAGAATAAAATATCCCAGTATTTTTTTCGTGCAGTTTTAAAAATGACATTTATTAAATGGCGACCCCCATTGCGCATACACTGATTAAGTCGATTTTTGAAGTTCGTGTCCATTCTTTGCAGCATATCAATCGGTATGTTGTCTGTGGCGTCGAGAATGCTGTTTTGGAGGTGAGCTGTTGTCCGTGGTCGATCGACATAAACAAAGGATTTCAAAGTGAACTGAAAGAAACGAACGCGTCTTCAGGCAAGTTGCCAAGCAGCATTTCACATGCATTTTGACTGCAACAAAATCGCGTTCACTTAATTCTTGCACAACAGCCAATTTATAGTGATGAAATGGAAGGTCTTGATGGAGAATTCGACGAAGAGTGGTGTCAAAAATTCCCAGAGAAGCTGCGTGTTTGCTTGCCGAACGCAGAACTGACTATCTCACTCTTCCGACATTTTCTGGAGCTCTTATGGTCCGTTGATGTCCATTTCTGGGTTTAGAGACACTCCCGAAATAAGTTAAACCACGGCAGAATCGAATTACGGCCAGGAGAGGGTCTGTGAGGAGGAATTTCAAAGCGGGCGTGGATGCATAGCAACAAGTGAGCGACGGTTAAAAAAGAAGCTCTCGACGGCCATTGCCCGCTGTTCTCTAGACCAGAGCATGATGGCAACTGACAAGAGAGAGAAACTAAGTTGAGGACTTCAACCCCCAGTAGCACCAACTATCAACTTTCTACCCCCCATATCACTGCTCGAGAGTTTTTTCAAATAAGAAGTTTCTCTGGTGCACCTTGTATATTAATTGCACCCCAGCTTTCAATCGACAAAAAGAAACAACGATAGCGCTTGCACGCTGATAGCCTGCGATATATCCTGCACCATCTAACAGGAGAGGGAAAAATAAGATGTACAGATTATGGTTTCAAAGTACCTAAATATATTATTGTATAAAATATGGAAATAGCATTGCCTTAATTAATGAAGCCTATTGACTTTAAAGATAGTCCGAGAAAGACTAATATTAAACTATAATGACATTTAAAAGAATTATTATGTGGAGATGTTATTATCTAAAAAAAGGGTAACTACATCGTATTTTTCTCATTAAAAAAATCAGAAATAACTACTAAGAAATATTTTTAGATAATTAAACCCATTCCCTTAATTTACCCAGAAAAATTTTCCTTCAATTTTTCTTAGATGGATGATTGGATAATAAAAAGGAAAACGACTCAATTCGGGAATGTTTATACTGATGTTTAAACTGACTGTGATAAAAAATTATTTAAAAATCGGAAATCAAAATATTATCTAGAATCAATGATATTTTCAGCTTTAAGTTAGGAACAAGCTAGAACCAGCTAGAAATTCTTATAACCAATCATAATTTGATGTAAAGGTTTTTCTAATTTCTTTTCCTTTAATGAAAAAAATAAGAAAAAGAAACATTCCATCGTATTAGCTATGAAGTAAACAATTTTCAGTTTTTACCAAAACTACGCGTTGCAGTTGTCGTTATTTTCAAACAAACTTCGCATTTTTTTTATCGAATCGTTCTTATTCATTTCTTAGTTAGGCCTTACAGAAAAACTGTATCGTGCAATATTATTTATATAATTTGTAGTGTAAAAATATAGGAAGAAATAATATAGTATTGCATAATTTCTGCAAAATAAATTATGCAATACTACATAAATGTAATAAGAAATGCATAGACTTTTCGGAAGTTAATAATTAAAAGTATTTATTCATATTACGCAATTATCTCCTTATGACGTTCCAAAAAACTAAATTAAAAATTAAACAGCCTTTAATTTAATTGCTTTCCTTTTTGGTAACTAGTCGGGTGAACTTTACTAAGATATTTTATCTAAGCATAAAAATTAAAGAATAAATTGAATCAGCAACAATAAACAAGAACTAATTCGGCAAAAAAGATCATTTTATTGATGATATTGCTATTATTATTTATAAAATTATTTAAACCATGATACATTGAAAATTAAGCAAAATCTTTGCATGCTGTATATTCATATTAATATATAAAATCAAAAAATATCAGTATCTATGTAATCAAGTATTAAGTTTAAATCATTAGAAAATCGTCAATATATCGAAGATTTTTGGATCGTTGAAACGTTCAGGTAATATTCAGGATGTGACCCAGTTCTCCGCACAAGGATGATCCAACAGTTTTTCTAAAGTGAACTTATTTCAGTTAGAAGCCACATTTCTGTTTGGTTTCAGGAACTTATTTCAGTTTTAGTGAATGGCACTTTTACCAAAAGGCTAATAAGTGGACTTTTGTGAGGTCTATAGCTTTTCAGTTTATCAAAAATGTTGAATATATGAGATGTTTTCAAATAGCCAGGCTGCAAATCATGAATTAATCAAAAGAAGATACTCTTTTGGTAATTTAAAATATTTCATACCACTATTGCAAGTGTAAACAAAGGACATTATAAGATATGGTTTTTCAGATGTTACCATTTTTCAACATGTTTGAACAGCAGATTTGAGTCCTTGATAGACGAGAGTTATTCAGAATTTTCATACTTCCATTTAGCTGACTTGTTCCTAATCTTTTAATACGTATTTCATTCATAATATTTAGCAACTGTTTTTATGTTGTTGCTGTTTCTAATGGCACTTGTCATGGACAAGCTCGCTGACGAAGTTCGAGATTTTAAGCCAAGAGTACGTCTTAGCTACTCACGCATCACATTCGCTTGCACAACCCCTTTTTAGAGGGGGGCACATTCACACATCTCACATACACAACAAAAGAAAAAAACATGCCAGAATTGGGACTCGAACTCAAGACCCAGATAACAAAGAAGACGCGCTGAGCCTATGTCAGGGCATCGTCAGCTTTTTTATGTACCTCAGCTCATTAGAATTTCTCAATTAATTTTTATGTTGAAAGCAAAAATCATGCATCACATTCGCTTGCATAACCCCTTTTTACAGCGGGGCACATTCACACATCTCACTGATATATAAAATGAAAAACACCCATGCCCGAAGCCGGTACTCGAACTGAAGTGCCATGATCACGGTGAAGATGCGCTACTCCCATGCCAGGGCTTCGACCGTTTTTTAATGTAATAAAGTTCGCTAGAATTTCCCAATTCATTTGTAAGCTGAAAGGAAATCTTGATATGAAGAATACAGATGCCATTCCACTTTCTAACTGTATTCGTCGACTGCCTACAATTCGACTTGAATCAAAGTCAGAGACGTCATCAGTTATAACAGATATTTCTCTAGTGTGGCGTTCTTTTCTTCTTATAAACTGAATAGTGCAGAATTCAAAGGCAGAATTTTCTTCCAGTATATGCATAGAAACTTGCAAAGTGGTATTTATATTTAGTCAAACTTCAGTATTTCTTTATTCTAGATTCTTTAAAAAGGATAGTTAGGAAGGGATATTTTAATGACTTGGATTGATTGAGATGTGATGGTCATTCTATTTCTTGACAATTTTCTTCAGAAGATCTTTAAAATGAGAATTGTAAGAATATAGATACTTGGTTTCAGAAATATCGTCACGATTTCATTAGTGACAATTATTCTATACAAATTATCCATCTGAAAGGTTTAGAAAATGGTGAATTGCTTCATGCGTTTCTATTTCATCCCTCTTTATTGGCTTCATGTGGTGTGTGAATTATATATTGAAAAGATATTTCAGTTTATGTGGATGTCATTGTTTATTTATGGAGGTGTGAGCTTGCTATTTATTTTAATTAAATTGATCTCGCTCCAGTACATGGGCCAAGAATCCTGAATTCAATAAACTGTCATCTGGATGTAGTGAGCTGAAAAGAGAAAAGATATCATTCAGAAAATATCAGAATAAATAATTTATATAAAACTATAACAGTGATGTTTTAACGCCTTACATTTCTGGTAACTTGATAATGAATATATGGAATCACAGTGCTTAATTTACAGACCTATCATTAAACGTGAATATTTCTCGTCTGCTTAGCAACAATAAACAGGTTAACTTTGAGTCCGATGCATTTTTCGTTTTACTGCAACCAAACATTTAAGGGTTTTAAATTTTAATTGTTGTCGCTTATATATATTTTAAAATAGTAATTTCTGATTTTGTGATATGTTTCGTCTTGTATTTGTTAAACATAATTGTTCGTATGTATTATTTATGAATAAAATTATAAATTTGTATTATTTATTATTCAATTACGAATAAAACATGTTAATAATGATTTTATTAATCGTGCTTTAGTACATTGCTACACCTGCATGTACTTATTTTAGCCCGTGCTGAGCGTAATTTTTATTACCCTCATAGCTCAGGATATTTTTTATTGCAATGCCGGGAATATTTGTAAATTAATCATCATGTAAAAAAAATATTATAATGTTTATGGCTGACACCTTAAACAACTTTAAAATATCAAGAAACACATTTTCTGTTCAAATCAAATCAGTATATTTAGTTACTAGGCATTCTTGTTCAAATTGCGATCTTTGGCTGCTATTAGCTAATTGCAAAAAATGATTTTGGACAAAACCTCAAATATAATGTGTGGTTTGTTTCTAGTAATGTTTTTATTGCTTTAAAATAAATTATTATTTTAGTTTTTTAAACCATCATTTTCCGAACCTTCAATTTTCTGTACAATTTCTAAACACCTACTACAATTTTGCTAAATTCGATGTTCCATTCAATTACATTTAATAAATTTGAATCAATTATTATATCAAAATATAATTAGTTTTCAGTATTCATATCTTTTTAAATCAAGACAATTCTTTTCTCGCAATAATTGTTTTTGATACTGATCTGAATATTAATTTTATTATTTTTACCCACTGTAATTGCATAATAATTTTTATATTTCAAAATACCTTATCTAGCAAATCCCTTCATCTAACATAAAGGTATTGGGACAAATGCGTACTACCACTTCCGTACAGGTCATAAAAGACCAATAAATCACTCTAAGCCCATTGAAAAAAGAGGGTAGGGAGTAATTAGTCTAGGTTTGCAAAAAACATGTTATCTGTTGGCAAGAGTATTTGGCGGGAAAGGATATTGGCGTTTTAACTAAGTTTTGATGCGTAAACATAAGAAAAAAAGTTTTGTCTCTATGTGTACGAGATATGCTGGCTCTCAACACACCATACCGTTTAGCTATGAAATTTGGCAAATATTTACTTTGAAGGATAGAAAATTGATTTTTTAAAAATTTAATTAAAAAATAAAAGAAATATTGACTTTATTTTCGTTATAACTTTCTAAAAATTTACAGTAAAAAAAATAGTTTTTACAGCATTTTAAAATTTAA
>JAPMOQ010017280.1:0-29920 GCA_026543055.1 Argiope trifasciata | reverse complement strand
TATATATATATATATAAGACGGACAGACAGATAGATAACTGGACGACAAAGGTGGTAAATTTAAAGTATACGACGAAATACATCAAGAACGCTTGCATTATTACGCTTGAATTCTCTGAATTATTCATTCACAGTCTAAGTATGCTAAATAGAGTTCTCAAATAAAAATCAATAAATTTTAAAAGAAAATGTAAAACAGAAATTCCATTCTAAAAAATTACGCCTAAACTCAATTATTACTATCACAAACGATTCTAATTGTTTTATGAGAAGCCGATCATTTAAATGTACATTTCAAACGATTAATAGTACATAAGTCAATAAAGAATTTAACAATTGATAACTTTCCTACTATTTGAAATTAAATCTGTTCAAAGCTTTTGAACTTCTGGGAATCAAATACATAATACATAGTAAAAAATTTGGAGGGAAAAGGTTGTTTCGAGATTTGCATTTTCACAGGACCCCTGGAAGGTTTAAAATGGCCATGAATTCTTCTGAAATTAGAAATAATTACACTGCTTAAAATATGGTTAAAAAACGCATAGATAATCAGTAAAAATTTCAATAATGGTGTAGGTTTATATTGTTCAAGGGTAAATTACCAGAGCTTCATTTAATACTATTGTTAATGGCTTATTTTACATACAGGAACGATCTATAAAAAAAATTAAAGTTTCTGAAGAACATATACTGCATATATTAATGTAAATTTATTACTACGTACATTAATGTAAATATTTTTTTAAATTCTGTTTTATATTTTATCAATAGATTTGTAATTAGGGTTTAATAAATAGTGTCACCAGAAGAAAATTAAATTTGAATTCAGCTAATATCACCTACAAATTTTCGCGGATAAAAAGGATCAGTTGGCAAAATATTAATATACTTCTGATTTAGTAAGCTATTTATTTTATGCACCGTGTAATAACAATATTTCATATATAAAATTCAAAGTCGTATAATGAACAAATAATTTATCTTTATCTGAGCAGATTTTTCATTTAAATGTAACAGCATTGAAATTAAATCTACAATGATAAACAGAAAAGTTTAAATTTGTAAAAGAAATATATAGCACGGAAAATTAACATTCGTAGTTGGAATCTTTTCTTACTGCTTACGTCATTTCAAGATTTTTTTTTATAACTATTCCCATCTTACAAATAATTTCAATGCTTTTAACACCATTTAATTGTACTCCATACTTAAGAAACAATATTTTTTTTAAAGTTCCTATATTTAAGTAACATACATTTCAGTGTTCAAACTTACTAAATTAAACAAACGAATCAAGAAGAAATAAAATAAAAACTAATGAAACCAAAATTCTTTTGTTTAATGCAAATCGTTATATTCATGTAAAATAATTCATTTACCAAAATCTAGATTATTGTTCCAAAGTCGATATAGTATTTATATTAAAAAAATATCATTGGTCATTAATTTTTATCATATTTTTTGAATAAACTCCTTGAAAAGCAATTCATGCTTCATAAAAAAACCAAGAGGAAAATATCGCATGAAATGGTATTAAACAACATTAAGTATTCGAAATTTTGTTAAGTATGTTAACTCTCGCCAAATCTGACACTTTCAGATAACGTTTAAAATGTTGCAGCCTCTTCAAAAACTCATCCTTTACAGTAACACAATCCCATTGTAAACGGGACCATTGATTGACAGTTTTATGACTCGTACGCAAATGACTCGTACGAAAGAGTCATACAACCAACATAAAAGGTTTGTTCTTCGTCATTGTGAGTTAATAGAACTATTTTTTTTTTACTTACATTATTTTAAGAAATGGATATTATTTTATATTGTCTCGTTTGTATGCATGAAATTTTATAATTCATCCAATAATTTGTGGTTAATAATAATAAAAAAATTATTCTATATTTTCGCGTTTGACAAATTACATATATAAAAATACATTAATAACATTTTAAATACATTACCTAGGTGTGTTGCATTTTTTAAAGGTTCGCTTTCAAACTTTCTATTTCATGATTAATTATTTTTTCATAGAAATTTTGTAAGGTAATCAATTTCTTCAAGTTTTTCTAGTAAAAGCACGAGGTCGCTATAGATATCCTCGAGCTTCTGGCACAATTCTTGCGTCTCAGAATCGGAGATCTGGAATTAATAACATTTAATTAAAAATGTTTTTTAACATTATAATGCGTAATGAAAACTAATAAAAAATTTCAATTATGTCTTTTATTTTGTGCAGCTTTCCTTTAGTTAATCATGAAGAATGAAATAATACAGCATTTCATTTATTAACACCTCTTCCTTACATTATGGATGGGATTATTAATTTGGGATAGGACTTTTTTTTGTTTGACATGGACTCTAATTCTGCTTATAACTATATACTCTTTTTAATTATTAACATGTGTTTGAAAAATTTTAGATTAAAGAAATAGTTTAGCATTTTAGTCCATAAGTTATAGAAATATTTATGACTTTGACGTGACTAACGTAATATTGGCTAATTTTTTTTTCTCTCGTTGAAGAAACTACAAAACAAGTGTTTGCATACATCGCATGCTAAAACCAAAGAAACTGACAGGGCGAAAAATTAATCTAACATCCCGGGTACTATTTACTTGCGTAGTTGAAATATGTTTGTGATATAGGACTTTTCAAAAAAATTAATTTTGGGTCTAATATTTTTTTAAGAAATCGTAAAACGTATTTTTTACCAATTATTTATTCCAAAGGACTCTTAATTAGAATGCTGAATATAAATAATCATTTTAAGAATTATTTCTCTACTTATTTTGAATTTCAAATGTTTTCTGATTCTGTCTTTAAAATGTAAACATATTCTGTTTGCCATCATTACAGAAACTGTACATTTTTAGAAACTATAAATCTGAAATATTCTTTTTAGGGACTTTGCCAAACAGAAAAATATATTTTGTTCGTTTTAAGAACTTCGACACTGAGATTTTACTTTTGAAATTTGCTTGATATAAGTTTACTATCACTAGTAATATATTTAATATCCCATACAATAGAATAGGAGTGCGAAGATTTCTTCTTTCAGAATTACAAATACTGATAGAATTCGAAAAGTGGATCTGTGTGAAGGGATTATTAGTTTCGTAACTATATCAGTCGGTAAACGTTTTAAAAAAATTCTACTTGGCGCCACCGATAAAAATTAATCAGTAGATTAAGAGTTACAGTATTACAAACTTCCTCACCACACCACCTTTTGGTCACCATTTGACAAAGAGTCACATATTTAAAGATGACTAGTCTCATAGTGAACATGAATTTTTGTTAAAAATTCTTATCGAAATCTTCTATTTGTCAGATTCCAACGAAGGGGCTTAATATTGAGGTTTGGAGAAAAAGTATAATTTTTTATCCAAAAAAGTTTATAGGCGGATTAAAGATTGGCAGTGGTAATTACCACAACAGACATATAGTTTTTTGTGAAAAAAGAAAAGAGAAAATCTGAATGTTAATAAATTTAAACAAAACGAAACTATCGTTATAAACCTATGACACACACCCGGGAATGTATAAAACATATTTTATTTAAAAAAGACTAGCTGCTGTAAAAATATCAGTATTAGTTTCACTGAAAATTCTGAAGCTTTAATATTAAATAGAACCCATTCATCTCTTTCCTTTCATATTCATATTTAATCAATCATAGTGTTAGCCACATATAGTATTTTTAAACTTCACATATTTACAAAACGCAGTTTCAGAATAACTTAGGTCTGTTTAACGAATTGACTGAGTCACTGCATATTAAATAAAATATTACTACAATTCTGCAATATTGCCTTGAAATATGTATTTAATAATTCTTCATATGTTTGCTCATATCTGATTCATCATTGCCTTTAAAGCGACTTTTATATATTTAGTAATATTTTTTTCAGCCATTGACTTTACGAAAATAAATGTTTCCTATTTCATTTATGCCGAAACATTTGATATTTACCTTTTTTTTATTAGTAACATTACACTTAAAATATTAAATTTAACAAGTTCTATTCTTTTTTCCTTACCTCAGATTCTGATGCAGTGGAGCATGTAGTGCTGGCAGGATAATAAGTTGATTCATCAGATATTTGGGGGTTGATGTTGCCAAAAAAGTTATTGCTGAAATGAGAGGAATTGTTCTTAGAATAACTTTAGGCTTTAAGTCAGTTAAAAGGTAAAGAACTACAAGAGTATTTCAAAGCTGCAAGCATGGAATTTAAAAGAGTTTCAAAGTGCTGTAATAAATATCAATGGATATATTCTCCAAAGCATATTATTAAAGATAATCAAGTATTTGCAATACAGGACTGGGATAGCTTTCAAATAAAATTTGCATTGTTATTAGATACATATTGACTTCATTTTGTGCAATGTTTTAGCGTTGATAAAGTTAATTATTGTTCAACGTTGCCTCTTGTAAAAAAAAATCGCTCGTGATTCTTCTAACAAAAACTATAATAAAGAAAAATAATTCCTCTTTCATAAAAACTGAATTTATTGCACTATACTATATATTTATTTTAATGAAAATAACATGAAGCAAAAATTACATTTCTGAAGGCGATATTAAAACACGGTGCAGAAAATTCTTTAGTTTGACAAAAAGACCTTTGAACCTAACTTTTAAATTTTTATTATATGCCTTTGCTTTTACATTTGCTCTGAAGAATTATTGAAACAAATATAAAAATATTTGTTTGAACTTTAGAAGCGGCGAAGAAAAATACTACTGGCATTTAAAACCGTTTTGCAAATTTCGTTCTCAGAATTCTGGTTGGTGCGTGGTGTGAGCAAGTACGAAACGAAGACATTTTTATATTATATTTTCTGTTCATTTGGTTTAAACTGGAGATTTTTTAAAATAAAGGCGCCAAATTTGATTGGACATATTTTAATGAGAACCTAAAAACTATAAAATTTATTAACGATGAGTTTAATTTATCTTAAATAATAGAAATAAAAATATCATTTATGTAGCTAAAATTCATCCAATTAGTTACACATTAATTAATATCCGAAAATGTTTTTCGAAATAATTTTATTTTTACATCCTTTCAGATTTTTAAAAATATCCTTAATTCTTAGTGTCTAAATTATTTATTTCACATTTCCATTTTTACATTTATAAAAATTGAAATTGTTTATAACTTGATTTCTTTATAAAGTTGCGTTGGGTAATTTCTTTTTCATTACAGGTAGCATGGCGATTACTTAAACTTGAATGATGGAAAATGAATGAAAAAAATTAAGGATATAAAATCATTTTAAATTACCTTTTCTGTCAAATCATTATATTAATTTTTAACTTTTTATTAAAGAATAATTTAATCGATATCAATGTAATATTGCTTGCATATTATGTTTTAACATTCCAAAAATATGTACTAATTTTTTTAAGTATTATATAAAATATCTTACTTTTCAGAATCGGTTAAATTGTTATGAACAGTATCAACAGAGTTTAAACAGTCATCAACCTAAAAATGAAGAATACTTATTTTAAAAATAAAATAAACAAGCGGATTGAAGACATTTTATATTGAGAATATAAAAATATATAATTACAAAAATAATCTAGGTTAAAAGATCAGATTTTGTAAAATATAAAATTATGAAAAGAGTATGCTGCTCGTTGGAATGTCTTGAATTTTTGAGAGGCTAAAATAAATGAAATTTAACATATCTAGTAAAAAAATGAAATTGGAATTTATCAATGAAATTAAAGCAATAAAAATACCTCAAGCAAAAAAAATGAAATAAAATGATTTTTATAAATTTTGTTTCATTCCAAATTGCCAGTATTGCTTTATATAAAAAATTTAGGTCTAAACAATACATAATTTGTAAATCATTTTCAATAAAAATCGCGCAAGAAATGTACTTAATTTGGAAAAAATGTGAGATATAAATTTATCCTACTTGTTTTTATATACAAATGAATTTCCACTATTTTTGCAAAACACAGGGAAGAAAGAAATTTTAGTCATAAATTCATATATTTCTTACGTCATGGTATTTATAATCACTATCTGTATTATTTGCGGTTCCAAAAAATAAAGGGCCGAAATTAACTGGTTCGAAAAATATTTCCTTGTGAAGAAATTTTTTTTCTTCTTCTTGAAGTTAATGGGCACAACAATGAATCTCTAACAAATGAAATACAATCGTTGTAAACTAACAGTAACAAAACTTTACGTAATGTAAAATGTTGAAATAAAAGAAGCTCTGAAAGTTAAAAAAAAAAACTTCCATTTATTATAATTATTGCACCGTGTTTCAGAGTAAGGGTAGATTGAGAGTTAAAACAATCTCTAAAAAATCACAAGACACATATTTGTAGAAATTCCCCGAAGTCACAATTAGGCGGCGAAAGTTCAGCTAATGCAGCTTCTAAATCTAAAGAGAGATCTGAAATATCCCAGGTAAGTAACAGCTTCTGGGCACTAGATTAACACTCAAGTCTTCACTACCCTCTAATTATCACGGTCAATGAGGCAGTGGTATTTATAATTTGTGTAAAAATCTATATCTTTCGCGAAGGTTCCGGATTATGCTTATGCTATCTCGCTTACTAATGGTCTTAAAGTTTACGTGATGAAATTTTCCAGAGCTATGCATTTTTCGCTAAATTTGCCATGCCGCAAAGAATGATGCCAAAAGGTCGCCAAATCACTCGAATTGTCAATTTTAGATAAAATATGCTTAAATTGTGCGATTTTCAACCTAGATAATGAGTATTTCAGATATATCAAGACGTATGTGAATATTTGCAAAGATTGTAACATTATGTATCAGTGATGCCTTTCGGAAAATATTGAATTAAGGTATCTGACAACGTTAAAAATACTGGTTATCCATCACATTGGCGAATTTGTTTTTCTTGTTATTTCTTAAAGCTTAGACTTTTAATCTTTACAAACAGTTTCTTCTCTAGAAAAAAAAGGCCTGGCCTATCACTCAATGTCATATATTTTTCAGCTAAAATTTGTCTTTCAATTTTCTCAAAACTTTAATTTTCTAAAAACTCTCCACCATTAACAAAATATTTCAAATAGTATTTGATTTATTTAAATAAAAATTGCAGCGTGTGTTTTAAATAATATGAGCAATGAAATAAACCAAAAGTTTCATTGTTGGTGAAAATCTTTTGCATTTATAGGTGTTTTTAGGAAAACTAAGTTTTAAATCTGTGGAAAAAATGCGTATATAGTTATATTTTTACCTACAACTTCTTTGCATCTCAAACTTTTCCTTAGATTTTAGAAAATAGGGTTTGGTTAAATTTCATTAGAATTAAATACACATTTTCCTATTCGCAAAATATATTATAATTACAAATAATTTAGTTGTATTTATAGTATTTTATATCATAATCGACAGTGCATCTAAAAATCATAGTTTTAAATAGTGTTACAAAAATACAAATTTAATTTTTTTTTCTCCTTCGAAAGTAGTCGGATACCTTTGAAAAGTTTAGTCAAATGTTCTTGTCAAGAAGATCTGAAGCCAGTTTTTAATTTAAACAGTATAACACGAAGTGTCTTCTATTGTTCATGATTTCAAAAAGTAGGAAGTCGTAATTTTTAAAATTTCTTTTATAAAACTTGTACTTCTTTTCTTCGCCCAACTGTTAATTAATTTGTTGCTGAAGCCAAAGGAAGCCATCTGAAACCACTCTGTGCTCGTCTCCCGAAGTATTCTTTTATATGTCTTCTTAGACATTGCTAGTTATCTTGAAAGGTTTTATTTATTATAACAAATCTACATCTCTAAGGGCTCAATTTAAATTTTTCACATTTTTAAAAATATAAATGAACAATTCGCCAAGTGTTTCACAAGAAATACTTGGCGAAGACAAGAAATATTTTACAGTCTATTTTCGGAAAATATATAGACGATTTACCTTTGATGTCTCATAAAATTCTCCAGAGCCAACACTCACTCCATACGGAGGATCAGATAAATCGTCATCATTAACAAAGATGCAGCAGAGCTGACATCTAAAAATAAAAAATAGTTATTGTAAAAGTTATATAAAGTTTTAACTAAGTCTAGAAACGAAGTTTACGACTAATGAGATTTAAGGATTGCTTTCGCAGTTTTCATCCTAGCGACATTTGGATGTATGAGATACATTAACAAAATTTGATCTTATCGAAATTTCGCTAAACACAGAGTGGAAAAAGGATTCCAAGTCTCTATTGTATAGACTAACTGAAGAAGTGTTTGTGAAAATGAAAATAATTAAGAAGCAATTACTTTATAGGAGATAAATAATCAATGACCAGAAATTCGTAAAGGAAGCAATAATTTATAATTTTTTCTTGATTCAGTTCATGTCTAAATTTTTCACTTTAGCCTGCAGGATAGATGCAAATTCTCAAGAATTAAGATTTAAAAAAAATCAAAATATAATCGCAAATTATATTAACACACTTTATCGACATAATAATTAAATTTTCTTGTGTTTTCAAACAATAAAATTTCACTTCGTGAATGTCACATTATTTTAAGACAATGCTACTGTTATGGTTCAGAATGTATTTGTTTCAAAGTTAATGAATAATTAGATAATTGAGCTGAATATTTGTTGAATAATTGGTGATTAGTATGTCACTCTTTGACTGAAGATTATAAAGACATATATTTTAAAAAATTGGTCTTTAATTTCTGTAATGTTAAAAAACAAGCACACATTTTATAAGACATAATGTTTTCTATGAATGAATTTAATTAAATCAACATTCCCTTTTATGATATCTAAACATGTTGAAAAGATCGATTTTGACATAAAATGACCTTTTTCAAAAATTTGATAGATCAGTTTTTGAACTATCCAAAGCAGGTTTACGTTTGTATCTACACTAATTAGAAGTCAAGATATAAATATGTTCATAATAATCAGCAAACCTTAAGTGGACATTTAAATGACTTGAAATATCAATTTAAAGGTTCAAAACATGTTAAAAATTTGTATAAACAGAAATTTAGTTTTAAATACAGAAAATGTTTTGCACAAAAACACACAAAATGCCAATGAGAATTTTAACGGTGTTTTGTGAAACTTTTTAACATATACCTACATATTTCTTATTGCCTTGCAACCAAAACTTTACGAGAAAATATCCCCATATAAAGCGATAGAAAATACCTAAACTCATTGTCACCAATTTTAATAATAGTATATAATGCAATTTGGGCCGTTAGGAGTCAATACACTCTAAATTATGAAGATTTTCTTAAGTCAGATTAATTATAATCATAGCTTTGAAAGGTTTGCCTCTCTGCATTTTCAAACATTTTTCTATCCTTAACAGTGCGTTTTTGAAAGAAAAAAAAAAGAAAAAGAGTAAGAAAAGAAAAATCGAAAAAAAAAAAATTTCTAATCTGTTAGTGCATGAGGTGGTAGCATGCGTTGAATTTTACAGCCGTTGGTAAAAATCACAAAAAAATGCGAATCATCACCTCACAATTTTTTTTGTGTGCGAAAATATGCTCGAAGACCATGCGCTAATCTGAATATCGTCTCATTAGCACCAGTGGGAATAAAAATTAGCATATTCAGAGAAAGTTGAGAGGAGAACAGTACCATTGATTGAAAGTTAATGATAATTATTTTCTGCCTTTCCTCAGAGCGGATGTTTCTAAAAATATTATAGAAATGATATAATGCAAAACTAAAACCTAGTATTTTGAATAATCAAATTAGTTATTTCTTTAAATGGTATTTTGGGAGAGTTTTGTCTGAGTACCTGAGGAATTTTGGTATTGTCTCTTAAGAGATACTTCGGAAAATTGTTTTGCATTTTAAAACCTGTCTTTATTTGTCGAGTTCTGATTAAATAACCAAACTGAGTAATAATGTAACTTAATTTAGTTCATAAATTAATGAACTTCTTTTGAACTAACAAAGTTTTGAAATACATGCAGTAGGAAACGTTGTAGCAACTGTGCATGTGCAAGTAGTAAAAATAATGATTTTCTTACTTCAATGCTTCGCTCTCTGAGTTACAAATTGTAATTATACTAATATTTTTAAAACTTTAAATCCAATCGATGCAATTTTTTCGTATATCATGTGGAGAAATTTTATCTTTATATTTTAACAAAAATCCTATATTTAGGTTTCTTTGAATTTTTACGATCATATATTTAGGCTTCATATTCAGGTAAAAATATTGAATTTTACGAATATGAAAGAAAAAAGGTTTTGAGCTCTCAGTAAGGGATATTGTACATGAATAAAATTATTGCGGCAATAATAACATACTTAATTGAAAAATTGTGCCAAATACTATATTTTCAAGACTTTCATTTAATCAAAAAGAGATATTGATAAAACTTTAAATAGAATGAAATGTTTCTTAATTTATTTTATCCAAAGTTTATTATTAATTAATTCAATTTTCAAATTATTAATTTCACTAAATGTATAGAAATAGTCACTACATATCCGAATTTCTTAACTGTGTTTTCAGGTGATGAAATATCAAAGAGTTTTAATTAAATTTTCTGGAAATTTTGTATATATAAATAACCAATTTAAAAACTCTACATTTATTTAAAAATGTTATAAAAATTTGCAATTTTTAAATTTTGTTCGATTTTTCTTCTCAAATATTGACGGGATCTCGAAAGCAAGCAAATATTTTCTATCTATCAGCAAGTCAGAGCATATTCAGACATTTCAGAAATGTTTTTTTAAACATTAAGGAACAATGCTAAATGGAGAGCTATGAAGATTTGGATGTAGATTAGCGTTACTCAAAATCTCTACAAAAACGCAAATAAGTTAGAAAGCAAAGGTTAAATAAATATCTATTCATTAGAGATTATTATTACACAATAAGTATTAATGATAAGATATAAAAATACATTACAGTTTTCGCTTTAGCCACTTCATGGCGCAATGATAGCTTCAACTCAAAGAAGCAAACGTAAATTCTCAAGAATTCAAAAGGTAATTCAAAATATAATTAACAGAAAAATTATCACTCTTTACAATCGAAAGAAAAATCACTTTTGATCCGAAATCAATAGCATTTGCCTCCTTTGTTAAAGCTAACAATGATGATCTTCAAAAATAGAGTTTTAATACAATAATGACATTGTTATTATTATAAATTTATTTGTTGTCAAAATGAACAGAATGTTTTACATTGTTGAGTAAGGCACGTGTTGATTAGTTTTTACTTATTACGTCATCACTCTTTTCTTACGTTCAATAAATTTAAAACTTTGAAACTGATATTTTGGGGATATTTCAGAAAAACACATTTTCCGAAGTACAGTTTCTCGACAAGAAATAAATTTCATTAAATCAACATCCATTTTAAATCGATAGTGAAATTATTTTAATATAGTCATTTTCAATTTAGATATTTAACTGAATTTTAAAAAATTTGAAGAAATAAAAAAAAATGTTTAGTTTATAATTTATTCTTTCTTATGGTTTTTGGCCTATAGTATAACGATGCATGCCAAAATGGACTATAATGGCAAAAAATTATGTTGACATTGGCAACCATATGTTTAGCCATTTGCTTAAAACCATATTTTAGTTTAAACTTTATATGATAAATTAAGTAATAATCGTTAAGTGAGTATTAAATTTTACCCTCAGCAATTACTTTTTGTTGAAAGAATTATTGACAGATAAAGTACAGCTCAGGTAACCTCGTGTTATATATCTGAGCACATTTCCAAAGACTCAAACCTTGGTAGTAGGGTATTTAAAACTAGGGAAAAAATAGCATTTTTCTTAAATTTTGTTAGCCAGAAAGAATTATATTTTCTAAATCGTCTTTTTAATATATATAGGCTACGTTGCAATTTTTACATGGAGTTAAATATCAGTCATAATTACAAGTGAATAGTTTTTCACTATTTGGCCCCAAATTTTAAAAATATTTAGATTTTATCACTACATTTGTCCTCAAATGATGTCATTGAACAACTTAAAAATAATCCGAAGAAAGAAAAAAATTTAAGATAAAACTTTGGATAAAGAAAGAAGAAAAATTCCAGGAGGTACAAAATCAGGAGAAGAATTTAAACTTCTCTATGTGGATCCATTTTCCATTTGAATTAGTAAATACCATCGAACATAACTACCTTTAAAGCAAAAGTTTATTTCCCGATAAAGCATGACACCTGTGATTTTCGAAATTAATTTCAAAGAAAAAAATTCTCTCTGAAAGCTGGAAGTCAAATTAATAAATAATTTTTTAGTCTCTAACTTTTGAGACTTTGCAGGTATCATAAAACTTTCAGTTCAACAGCTATTCGTCGTCATAAAGCCTAGTTTGGCTGGCTGAATTTATTTTAATGTGTGAAATACTAAGAAAATTATAGCGAAGTGAAAATTCTACATACCCCCACCCTTTTAGCATTTCCTTATCATTTGAGCTAGAGAGGCTATTATGACAATTTTACATTTCTAACCATATATTAGAAGTTAAAATTCAAACAAAATCACTGCGATACTAAGGGCAAATTACTAAGACAACACACACACAATAAATTTTTGAAGAAAGTGGGGTTTTGAATTTTGAAGATTATGATCCGTGCAGAACTTGAAATTTTTTTCCAAAGTCTTTGCCATGAAAACTGATGTATTAGGTAATCTTCTTATATGAATATTATTGAAATACCGATAAAAACTGGAGCTTTAGAATTTTTTTGGATTAAAAAAATTGTGGAATGGATTTTATTCATAAAAAAAACATGAACGAATTTTTTGAATTTCAGAATTACAATATATCGAATATGACAGAAGGATAGCAAAAGCATTTCTTTTTTTTTTCTAATATTTCAAAGAAAAAATATGCATAAGGACAAAGAAAAGCAATGTATAATATCATATCGCAGCCATTATCATTTGTCATTGATCTACTGGAAAAGAATGACTTCTTTCGATTTTCGAGGATGAAGACGTCATTTTGAAAGGACAGTCTTTATATAATGTCCAAAAAAAACTATTTTATTCAAATATCTCTCTAGAATTTTCGTTTCGCTTCAAAATTAAACTATAAAACTGAAATTAAATTTTTAACAGACAATTCGTGATAGAGAACAATGCGTAAACCACACACTCATTCATATACGTAAACACATATTCATTTGATTACACGCCTTGGCAACAATAGTTTAGTTATTTTTTTAAAATTACAACTTCTTTCAATATGATCCAACACTTTAAAGAAGCTAATTTTTCCATATTAATGTTTTCGTGTAGATTAAATTTTATTGTTTTTGTCCAAATATATTGTTGGTTTGGTTTAGTTATATTAACGTCCCATTTAAAGCAACACGAGGGCTATTTTGGGTCAGACCTCGTAATTTTGAACCACGGTCAGATGACGAGGATGACACCTGAACTGGCACCCCCCTCTCCACACCAGTGGGAGGACATTTGGCTTGACAGATTTAACGTGCAACAGACCCCCCTCCCACGACGGCTCTTTCTTGGAATCGAGTCTCGAACCTGAAACCCTCCGGTTCCGAAGCCGAGACTTTACCACCGGGCCAATTAAAATACAATTAAAATATTTCTTAAAAATTTTTTGTGTGAAAATACTGGTACCATTAGAAAGGCAATGGTTTTATCTTTAACTTGATGTAAATACTCAAAACCAAAATATTTTTCATTTATTTGCTGTTACTCCCGTGCTATGGGAGTGCGATAACGTCTTATTGGTTTCAACATATTTATTCTCTGAAAACTAAAGGAAAGCTCTTCACATATTAGATGCAATTGCTCTGCTAAAATAAGATTTTAAAAAATTGCATTTTATTCAATGAACATATATTGGCTTAGAATTCTTTCCGATTTTGACAACCATTAGTTATAGAACTGCACATACTAAGTTTTTCCCTGTTGATTTAAGTTTTTGTTTATCAAGATCGAAAAGTTGCCAATGACGATCAAAGATATAATATTGCATTCAATAGAATCCATGTTAAACAATCGTTTTACTGGCGAGCCTATAGTGGACGTCATTCACTAGACTGAAATGAAATGAAATGAAATATTGTGGGAAAATTGTCGGGGACCTGACAGATGCAGGGTTTATTCAAAATATTGAGGAAGCCACAATAAGAACGGATTCCAGATTAAAATTGGATGAAATATTTGAAGAAAATAGATATTATTGATTTATGTACAGTTATAATGTTCAAGGAATACAATAAAAGCGTTTATTGCCGAACTCTTAAATTTGTGTCTAATCCATAATGGCTTTTATTTTTATGAATATAGAAAACAAAATGTGAAAGTTTTGTACTCATTGAAGCCCCATCATCAAATTTCTGTCAAATCTCTTCCAGTTTCGGCTGGAAAAAATATTTATAAAATTACTTCTATATGCTTGTATGCCTATCGCTCTGGCTTACTCTGTACACAATACCTCAAAACAGAACATAACAGTGCAAGAATGTTGAGGCATATTAAGTAGGTGTAATTCCAAATGTTAGCAATTTTAACAGCATTTAACCGAAGTCTGCCAAAAGAATTTCAGTTTATTAATTTGTGCTAAGCGTGTGAATGAAGACATTAAATAAAAAAGCAATGTAACACTCAATCTGGTATTTTTGATTTATCAATAAAACTACAGACGTATATTACATTTTGGATGATATTCCTCAAGCGCATGACTATTTTTCATTTGGAGTATTGATGTGCATGTTAAGGTAATTAAAACTCCAGTGACTTAAATAAACAAAATTTTGCCTACAGAATGAAAATGTTTTCGTGGTGATTGTTATCATATAAAGATAAAGCAAAGTATGTAAACTAAGTTAAGAAGTGCATTCTGAACCAAAACGTGTCCCTACATTCGAAATTACGAAAATATTTTGTGGAATCATTTTTGTGGAGAGTCAAAGGGGTAGCATTTCTCAACACTATCCTGTGTTTTTCTATGCGTTTGAGAAATGAAGAAAATTAGAAAAGAGAAATTGAGAAAAAGCCTTTTAATCTTTTAATGTATCAGATAATAGTAGGGGTTCTTTTTTCGGCCACAGGCAAAATTTGCAAAAAAATTGCTTAAGGTGTTTTTTTTTTCGTAAAGTTGCTTGATGATCCTATCTTAATCTAAAGGTTGCCATTAGAGAGGGAACATTGCCACTGGTAAGTATTTTTTAAATTTCCACAGAGTATATATTACTTAAAAATTTTAGAAACTGCTTAAAATGGAATTAAACGTTTTAGTAACACAATGTGTTTGAATAACTAAATTGATAATTATAACTATTTTTAGTATTTTGAGAGATTATTGCAGATTATATGAAGAAACTTGAATTTAACTTTTTCTGAAGGCTAAGACAAAGTAACAATCAGTAAGTTTCATTTTATCATATAAAAACGTCACTTTATATGCTGAATCATTATTAAATAATCAAATTAAAAAACAATTGAATTAATGAATCAGTGAATTTCTTTTAACCCAAAAATATTTCAGAATACCTTCAGAAGATATAAATTGATTCTTTAAAAATTTCATCCTAATGTACCTTTTTGTAAATACTTAAAATAATTAATATTTCTTTGTTCAGTTAGATTCTCAGTAAGTTACAAGCAGGAGCTGAACTAATTTTCAATATTTTTCTTACTATAATTCCAATGGACAAAATTTCTGGAGTCTGGAGTCTGGAAAAGATCTGGATCCGCATATGATCTGGAGTCTTTTCAATTTTATTTATATTAGTGCATTTATTATATTTAGATATCTTTTTAATTCTTTCCTATCGGTATTTAGATTGATATGCAGAGAAAACTGATGAAAACCTTTAACTGATTTATAGAAACAAGGGGAAAATGTTAATTTTTACAAAGCAACATATTGCATGTTTTCTTAACCTGTGAGTTGAGAAACCTTATTTCTTATTAAAATCAGTATATTAAGGGAGTTATCCTTGATTTTTTTACTATCGCGTATTTAGGTTTCATATGAAGTTAAAATTTATATTAAACCTATAGACGGAAAGAATCAAAGAAAATGCTTTTACAAGTTTTGAGCTGTCTGGAAGGGTTAATGCACATGAATGTAACCAATACTACAGTAAATCGCAGATTTAATTAAATCATTCAATTTTATATTCTCGCGGATTTTATTTAATACAAAACACAATGTTAAATCTTTAAATATAATGAAAACTAATTTGTATGTGATTGTATTCGGAGTTTAATATTAATTTATTCTGTTTTCGAATTACTATTTCGACTAAACGTACAGAAATAGCCAGTATTGATTTGAATTTTTTACCTCTTTTTAAGGATGAGGAAACATTGAGGTGATAAATAAAACTTTTTTGAAAAATATAGATTTTAAATACATAGCCAGTTTAAAACTATCAAAAATGTTACATTTACTTTAAAAATATTTTGTTATAAAAATTGTTGTTGCAAAATTATTTCATCTGCTCTCAAATATCAATGCATAAAGAGCTGTAATAGGAGCAACCATTTCCATATACACAAGCTGCGATTATTCTAGCTAATCAGAACATATTTTAGATATTACTGAAAAGATCTTCACATATAAATTCAGATAGATAAATATTTAAAATTCAGATTTGGGGAACTGAAAAATTTCTACAAAAGTGCAAACAAATGGAAAGCAATAAGCAAATGTAGACAAATTGTCGACTTAAAACACAAATTATATTAAATTCTGAATATTAAGGAAAATATGTAAAAATACATTACAGTTTCCTCTTGAGCCACTTCATGGTCACTGGATCGTTTCAACGCTCAGGAGCAAACGCAAATTATCAAGAATTCACAAAAAGTCTCAAAATAAACTCGCAGTGAAATATTAGCACTTTACAGACGCAAAGAAATATCACTTTTGATTTAAAAATAATGGAATATGTCTCCTTTGTTAAAATGAACAATGTTGGTCTTCAAAAATCGAATTTAATATAAAAAATATCATTGTTGTTATTAAACAATATATTTGTTGTAAAAATGAACAAAGTGTTACTATATTATTGTGTTAGATAATTAATTTTGTATAAAGGAACCATTTCTTGAAATGTTTGTTTAAATCATTACTTTAGCTTTAGACCTTAAAGATTAAGTGAAATATTAATGGTTGAGTGAGTTCTAAATTTCACCATCGTTATTTACTTTACGTTGAATGAATTATTGATTAACAACAAATAAAATTCAGGGGAATGTGTGCTCTTGAAATGGAGATTTGAACACCTTTCCAAAGACTCAAAAAATCGTGTTATGCTGTCGTGTTAACCCTTTCACTGATCTTTACTGTCCGCGATAATTTCTTTTTTTCTTCTGTTTTTCGCCGCATTATAACAAATAAGTTAAAAATTCAAGCAAGTAACCCTTTACATTATTATTAATAATCTATGATAATATTTATATTAATAAGGCATAATATTTATTATCGACCATATTTATATAATCCCTATATTAATGTAAATTAATATAGTAAGATAATATGATTTCTAAAATTGAAATGTTTGTTATTCAATCAGATTATTTCAAAGAATGGATCTATGAATATTTGCATGTTCCAGAATTATAGTAAAGCACTGACTAGTCGAATTTGGGTAGTTGTAGTTTAAATTATGAATATGCTTAATAATTCAAGTATACGAGAAACAACTGAGGCAAATTTATTCTGTGGGATAGTGGCTTTTCTTTAATTGAACACAGTTTTGGATTTGGTGACTTAGGCGTAAAGTCTTTCTAAACCAGAGGATTTCAGTTTCGATGTCCAATTTCACCGCAGAAGCGGGTATAGTGAGCGCTGAATCCGTTAGAGATAAACATTGGGAGAAACGTATTCCCGCTAGTGTGACGGGGAATTTTGGAAAGGAGATTCCAGCTCAGTTGTTACCCTCGTCATCTGAGAGAAGTTCAAAATAATTACAAAGTCTATCTCAAAATATCCCTAGTGTTGCTTTAATAGGGGACGTTATTTAAAAAAATAATCAGCATTTTTTAAAATTATATTGATAAGTGTTAAGGCAACTATGTTGTTGATAAAATGTAAAAATGTACTTAAAATATTTTTTCGAATTAATTAAAACTGAAAATAAATATTTTACAGGAAAAATATTATTTTGTATATAATTTTTTAATTAATATGGGAGCAGTTTTTGTGCAATAAAATGTTCAGCATTTGGGATTAAGATCCTGTAGACTTCTTGATGAAGACATACTGAAACGGAAATAAGTAAATGCCAAATTAGGTTGGTTTTAAGTTTAATTATTGTAGTGTTGAATGTTTGCAATATTTTTTATAGAGTAAATGCTGAAATTTACAAATATTTTAATCCTTCCCGCAATTATTTTGTCTATAATGGTTGTAAAGATGCTTACAAACTGTGTTTATTTTTAATCATCTGATATTGGCCCTCAGATCGTTTCCTAAGAATGTTGATTACATTTAATTTCTAATAAATTGTTTGGATATAATTTCTATACCATAATTCCGTCATATTTACTGGCACCCTTCAAGATGTATATGAGTCAAATTTTATGCTTCAAATCAAAATGCTTATCCTGTGCAACATCAAAACACTGAGACAAAATCCCAAAGACAATCACTTTCATCATTAGTAGACACTAAATTGTTCAAATTCCATTAGTAAAGAACTTTTTGAGATTCCGAGAAGAATAGTTCAAACGATTTAATTCAATAAAATGATTTAAACAGATGAAAAAGATTTTAATTATAAAAAAGTAACACATAATTGATAAGAAATCAAATTCTTTCATTATCACATCTCTCAAAATTTTACCACGAGTTTTCGTGAGAATAGTTTTTTTTTCTTTGAATATTGTCACCATTAATCTTAAACCGAGCATTCTGAATTAGAGGTAAAGTAACAGCTTCAAGATATAGAGTTGTTTGTTACAGGTGTTCTTAAATCTGAATATTTAAGAATCTCCTTAACTATATGAATAAACAAGTTCTACGTTTACTTGATGAGGATGAAACACTCTCATATTGGGAGTATGCGAAATGTCTAGAACGAATGCATTTAACATCACTCTTGCTCTGACTACGGTTCAACATTACGAGGTTGTGTATTTATTTATAAGGGGGTCTTAATAATACTGAAAATGTCTCTAAATTAAAATAAAAATCATACTTGGAGTCGAATATCAGTCGTAATTCGTCTTGGGTATTGAAAAAGGGTTTCAATAATTTGCCCACATATGCCCAGATATTTAGTTTTTTATCATTACATTACCCCTTACAATAATATCTTTGAAAACTAAAGCATTTGCTGAAAAAGGAAAAAATCTTAAAACAAAACATTGAATCAAGAAAGAAGAAAAAATTTAAGAAAGAAGAAAATGAAGAGGAGACTTGAAACGAATCTGTATGGGGCTATTTGATTTACACAAATATCATCAAATATACCTACATTTACCCCAAAATTTTATTTCCTTTTAAAGTATGACAGCTGACATTTTCGAAATTATTTCAAAGAAAAAAATTCTCTCCTCAAGCTGAAAGAATAAGATGAAAAATCCTCTATCATCGGAGTTAACCTATATGGCAAATAAAATGTTGAAGTTCGAAACTATCAAATTATGTATACAAATAATATTTCAGTTCCTAATTTTTGAGATATTGCAATCATCAAAAAATTTTAAATACAAAAGTTGTTCGTCTTCAGGAGGTCATAATTTGGTTATTTGAATTTATTTTTATATTTTCAAAAATTAAAAAAAAAAATATCACGAAATAAAAATCCGCACGGCTACCGTTATCATTCCTTTTGAGTTAAAGAGAAATTTCGAGAAATTTTCAATTCTAATATTTACATATTATAAGCTAGTAAAAACCCGAAAAAAATAACTACATTAACAAGGGTGAAGGAATCGCCTTAAAACTGCAGATAAGTACTGAAGCTTTATATTTTTTTTTTGTTAGAAAATCTGTGGAATTGATTTTATTAATGAAATTAATGTTTGAGCTAAGTGACGATTACAACATAATAAATATTACAGAAAGTACCTAAAACATTTATTTATTTTCTAATAATTCAAAGAAAAATGTACAAAAGTTAGTAGAACAAAGCAAATATCATTTCTAATAATACATAGTGGCCTTTCACAATGGTCGCTGATCTATTTAACTCTTTTAGAAATTCAAAAAGGAAGACGTCGTATTGAAAGGAATGTCTACATGTATTTTCGAATAAAATCTTTTCTTCAAATATTTCAGTAGAATTTTCGTTTCACAGTGTCTTTCATTTGCAACTGTACACATGTTTTATTGTCTTAAAATAGCACTGTTGCTGAGCAACTATGTCCATGTATGTATGTCTGGTTGTTTTTAAAATAAAGATTCTGCTTTGCTTTTTTAGCAAGCATTGCGTCTTTTAATTGAATCGACAGCCGTGCAGACATTGGATAGATGCAAGCTCAACATTAAAGATGGGAAACTTTATTTAGATTAAATTTATTCGCTTTGAAGTAATATTAATCTACTTAAAAGAAAGATTTAATAATAATCCTGATAGGATATATAGTAATTTAAAGTAGTAATTAGTGTAATTGAAGTTTTTAGAATCTTTTAATGCTGTTTCAAGCTTTTCTTTATTACGTATTTAAAGATCTTTCCCAAAATGGTTAATAATGTTGATGAATGGACTGTTTAGTAAAAATGTTAAAAAATCTATAAAAAAAAGTATCGATTTTTTTTATTAATTGAATTTAACTTAGTTTTAAGGAAGATAACTGCTCATTCTTTTTCCTATGATCTTTTATTGAAGTACGAGGGATGATCCAAAAAAATGTTTGAGCAAGCAGTATTTGAAAAGAAGAAATTATGGAAATATTGTTACCCAGAATGGAAACAGATGGTCTAGCTGTCTGACACAGGTAGTTCGAACTGATAGTGTTAGTACTGAGAATTAAAACCACGACAGTAACAGCAAGACGTCTAGAGAAGGGGTCTCTCACAGAGATGCGAAACGTGAAACGATTCCTGTGGGCCAAGAATGTGCCCTCATCAGACATTCACAAACAAATCGATGAAGTGTTAGGAGCCGAAGCAATGAATCGACAACAAGTTGCGAAATGGTGTCCTTCATTCGAAGCGGGAAGAGAGCAAGTGGGAAACTGATAAGTATAAACATTTAGGTGGGAACTCTGGAGCCACCCTATATACAGACTCTGTTTGGCACCAGTGACTACCTTTTCTTTCCCGACATTGACGAAACTCTTATATTTGTATCAGATACACACACGCGAGGTTTATATCAGATAGTGACACTCAAAAAGGTGCCGAGAGCTGGCTCAAAAGTCAGAGAACTCATTATTACCAAGACGGTGAAATCAAATTGTACCAGCAGCGTAATGAATGCCTCAACAGATTAGTGCTTAGGTATAGGGATGACAAACACATATCTCTTCATTACCATTTTTTTTCTGTCTATTTTTAATAAATCCTTTTTTCTTTGCTTCATAAACTTTTTTTGAATCACTCCTTGTACAATCGTCGAAAAACGCTGGTTTCAGGATGATGAGACGAACAGTATCATAATCTTCAGAATGTAAAATGGATAAAAACATGCTTCAACTGCAGGGTAAAAGATTATATGATGGCAGTAATCACATTGTAGCTGCCTATATTTCACAAAACATTACAATTATGAAAGCAAATAATATTTCATTATTATAACAGGGGCATTTCGAATATTTAAAAAAAACAACGGGCTTCCTTTCCGGAGGACATCCAAAATATCTCAATCCACTTCTGTTGGTGACGTTCGGATACGACACTGTTTATGTTCGCAAAGGTAGGATGACGTGATCGTCTCATACATCGTTTTTGACATTGATGAGAGACATAAAGATTCTTCATGGCAAACTTTAAAAGAAAAAACAACTTTATATTTTTAAACTTGCACAAGGACCTCATAAGAAGTGTCAACATCATAACTGCAAGTACAATGAGTCTAAATTTTTAAAAAAATTACATTCATCTTTCACTGTCCAACTTTGCAAAGGAAACACTTGGGAAAATGCTGTATCCTCTTTCCAATAACAATAAAGGTGATCATGAATATTTTTCAAAGTATCATTCGAAATCTTGATGATAACTTTATGATTATTTTCAAGTTTGACATACTACGAAAGATCATTTGTTCAAATCTGAATTTCAGTGTAGCTCAAAAGAACTTCTTCACGCTTTAGAAGACTAATTTTCTCTTGGAAATTGTTCTTGCAAACTTTAAAATCAGGAAACTGCTATTCTAACAACATTACATTTAGTACTATAGAAGAACTGACTAATTTTTCTTAATCTAACAATTTTTTAAAAAAGTAATTTTTTAAGAAGTTATTTTAGCTTATGATAATTGTAAAATTATATTCAACATCAGATTCATTCGAAAAGATACAATAAAACTATTCTTTTCTTAACTGAGGGATTTCCATATGTATTTTCTAATTTTTAAATTCATTTTTAGGTGAATCATTTAAAGGTGGATCAAGCATAAAAAATGGAACAGCAAAAAATAATCAGTGATATTTATTTTTTAATTCTTTTGGAAACATCTAATTTTAAATATAAAATAGTAAAATGTATATTTTAAATTTAAAAAAATGGCACATATATATAAGATCTTTTCCAATCCTTCTTTTCATTACTAAAGTTTATTTGAGACCTTCTATGAAATTTTGAAAAACATAAAACAATTGCATAAATTTTCCTATGAACATACCACTCACTATTCTCTATTTCACGATCTACTAAACAATATAGATAAATTTTTACATTAAATGTGACCAAAAAGTAAGCCCGAGATAAAGGTTTATTTATAAAAAAATTTTCTTCAAATTTGCATTATCATAAATAGTGTTTTAAAGTAATGGATAATATTGCATAAATTATACAAGTTTATAAAGGATTGCGATTTTCAATGGAAAAAAAAGAAGTTGAAAGTAAATTCCAAATGGTTTATAAGAAAAATTATTCTGAAATAAAATTAGGAATATTTTACTGATAAAAAAAAAGAAATCAACGTGATTTTCCTTTATGAATGGAATCAAACACGATGCGATGATTTTAATCGCTCTTTTCTTTTCAGCTTGATAATATTTGTAGCATGGAGGATATCATATGACATGTTTGATCGAAATATCATTAATACTCTGCAAGAAAATCGATGTATTTGTATAATTTATTTGTATAATTGATGTATAATTTGGCAAGTAATTGTTTCTGTCGTAGTAAATGGCGCCTGGAAATAAATTTTCAATAATTTAGATCAGATTTATTAAATTAAAAAGTAATTAAAACTTCACCATATATCTTGATTCTGTTCCAGCTTGTTATCCTCGAAACAAATATTTAGCATTTAAAATTTAAAAAGCATCAAATAAATTGTATCATATTTCTGTATTTTTAAATTTTCTTTTAGGATAATAAAGATTTCATATTTGGTCTTATGCACAATTTTGCACAAGCATCAAAGAAATGGTATCATATTTCTCTATTTTTAAATTTTCCTATAGGATAATAAAGATTTCATATTTGGTCTTTTGCACAATTTTGTAATAATGATTTTCTTTAATATTAGCTAACTCAAATAACAAAAAAGTTTGGGATTTCAAATCAATTTAAGAATTTTGATTCCTTTCTTACAATGAAAAAAAAATAGATTGTTGTTTTGACAGCTTTGTTATAATCAGTATTTTGAAGATCGTGGATTTTTTTGATGAGTTGTTTTTAAAATGGCTTACGTAGTTAGAGCCATGCAAACATTATAATGTTCCAGCTGACCAATAATCATTCGCATTGGTAAATGTTAGTATGCAATGGCTACTGTAATATAGTGTTGAGAAAGTGTAAAAGGTACGAATCAAGACTGAAGTAATACGTTGCTGCAATATATTTCAAATTTATTATTCGTATCTTTTTATACCATTGTCTATCTTGCATTATTTTTGTAGAAATTTACGAAGCAGATTATCTTCTACGAGACAATGTGCTTTTGTCTTATCATTTTATTTCGATTTACCTCTTATGCTTATTTCAACGAGGAATCTATTTTGCGTTATTTTATTTCTTGCTCCAGGTCGCAATTTACTACAAACACTGCTTATTTTAAAACTTCATGTTTATTTTAACACTTCCGTTTCTTTAACTGTCCTTTTCTTTACTATAATGAAAAAGAATTTATGTAGTTCGTTAAAAAAATAATACCTGAGAAATAAAAAGTACGTATTTACCGAACTACTTCATATACTCATGTATATATTCTATATTACTTATGAAAATAAAGTGTAATAATTGAAAGGGAAAAATTTAATGTGTCAAAATCATTGCATTGTAGGCCAAAATAAAATATAAATCAGTAGAATAATAAGAATTTGATTTATTTTCTACTAAACTAAAATATGAAAGATTGCTTAATTTCTGTTTTAATTTTCCATAGAGCTGCGATATTTGCGAGTCGAGATAGATTTTATGTTCAAGTATGCATAATTTCTGCTAGTAATAGCAAGGTAGAATATTTAGTTATTTTTACATTCTATAAGATATAATAATAGACATTTAACTATCAAATTTATCAATGATATAATTTGAAACGTAGAACTGCGAACTTCTGTGAAATTATTTGAAAATTTCAAATAAAATTTAAATCAAATTTTGACTCCTTTCAGTTGTAACACAAGGAACTATTAATGCAAAAAAGGATTTTAACGTTATCTTGAAAGCCTAAAATAATATTTTTCAATTTCATCAACTATTTTTCAATTTCCATTCCATTAATATCCAATAAATTTCCCAATTTATTTTTAATTACCTTCTAAAAATATTTAAAATGCATTTTGTAATAATTTATTTTAAAGGTCAATTAAATATATTTATCAATTAAATATGTTCCGAGATATGAAATTCGGTTCATTTAGTATTGTTGATTTGAATTTGATAAAAAGATCAGTTTTGATTAAAGTTTGGAAATTTATGGTATTTAAATTGCGAATTAAGTTTTGAACCAAACAATAATGAATATTTTATTAAATTTCAATTTTTACACATTTCTCGGTACTTTTCCATTATAGGAGCTGAACGGAAATATCTCCAAATAATTGATAGTAGGAAATATTAAAAAATTGCCAAAAAGTCACCAAAAATTAAAATTACGTCACATTTTGCGTTGAATCATTTTTCTTCACTTGTTGACTTTGTTCGCGATTTGTTCACATTAGCGAAGTTTTTGTGATTCGCTTCGCTTGGCGACGTGACTCGAATTTGGCTCACATTACCGACATCTTCTGCCTTTAGAACGGAAAAGTACTGATTGCTGTTACGAATATTTACACAATTTATGGTGTAAAATATTTCAGTGTTATGAAGTTTCAAAAAATTAAATTAAAAATTAAACAATATTAATTTCTTTCCTTTTGTTTGGCGCGTCGGATTAATTTTTCTAAAGTGTTTCATCTAAATATAAAAATTAAAGAGGTGTAAATTGAATCATAAGAATAAACAGAAACTCATTCAGCAATAAATGTCATTTTATTGATGTTATTGCTACTATTAGCTGAAAAATTATGTAAACTATTAAACATATAGGATTAATCAAAATCTTTGCATATTGTATGCTCATATTCATAAATACAATACTAAATTTATCAGTTTCTACGCAAGTTTATGTCATTATAAAATCGTCAATGCTTCGAAGAAATCTGCCTGAGATATTCAATTAATTATTTCCCGGTCGTAGAGCTGTTCGGGTAAATATCCAAGACATGAATGAGTTCTCTTTACTAGGATTGTCCGACCGTTTTTCTAAAGTGGACTGAATCCATTGGGAAGCCACGTTTCTATTAGGTTATAGGAACATGTTTCATTTTTGTGAATGGTGGACATAACCGCAGGCTCATACGTGGACTTTTACGAGGTGTATCTTCAGATTATCAGAAATGTTGAATATATGATATGCTTTCAAATGAGGAGGTTGCAAAATGTATATATCATGTTTCAATCAAAAGAAAATACACTTTTAGAAAATTAAAATATTTCGTACCACTATTGCAAGTGTAGACAAAGGACAGTTTAGGATATGGATTTTAAGATGTTGCCATTTTCCGATATGGTTAAACAGCAGATTAGATTCCTTCTTTATAGAAGTGATTCTACTTTTTCATACTTCTATTTAGCTGACTTGTTTCTAATATTTTAATACGGATTTCATTCATAATATTTAGTAACTGCTTTTATGTTGTTGCTGTTCCCAAGGGCACTTGTCATGGACAAGCTCGCTGATAAAGTTCGAGATTTTCAGACAAGGATGCGTCTCTTGTTTTCAGTAGCGCCAACTAGGGCCAAGAGTACGTCTTAGCTACACAAGCATCACATTCACTTGCACAACCCCTTTTTACAGGGGGGCACATTCACACATCTCACATACACAACAAAAGAAAAAGAAGAATGCCAGAACTGGGACTCGAACTCATAACCCAGATCACAAAGAAGACGCTCTGCCCCTATGTCAGGGCTTCGTCAGTTATTTTTATGTACCTCAGCTCATTAGAAATTCCCAATTAGTTTGTATGTTGGAAGCAAAAATCACTCATCACATTCGCTTGCACAACCCCTTTTTACAGGGGGGCACATTCACACATCTCACAGATACATCAAATGAAAAACACCCATGCCCGAAACCGGTACTCGAACTGAAGTGCCATGATCACGGTGAAGATGCGCTACTCCTCTGCCAGGGCATCGACCGTTTTTTTATGTAATAAAGCTCGCTAGAATTTCCCAATTCATTTGTAAGCTGAAAGGAAATCTTGATATGAAGAATACAGATGCCATTCCACTTGCTAACAGTATTCGTCGACTGCCCACAGTTCGCCTTGAATCAAAGTCAGAGACGTCGTCAGTTATAACAGATATTTCTCTATTGGGGCGTGCTTTTCTTCTTATGAATTGAATTCTACAGAAATTAAAGGTAGAGTTACTTCCAGTACATGCATAGAAACTTGCAAAGTGGTATTTATATTTAGTCAAAGTTCAGTATTTCTATATTCTAGATTCTTTAAAAAGGATAGTTAGGAAGGAATATTTTAATGACTTGGATTGATTGAGATGTGATGGACATTCTATTTCTTGATCATTTTCTTCAGAAGATCTTGAAAATGAGAATTGTAAGAATATAGATACTGGGTTTCAGAAATATCGTCACGATTTCATTAGTGACAATTATTTTATACATATTTTCCATCTGAAAGGTTTAGAAAATGGTGAATTGCTTCATGGTTTTCTATTTCATCACTCTTTATTGGCTTCATGTGGTGTGTGAATCATATATTGCAAAGATATTTCAGTTTATGTGGATGTTATTGTTTATTTATTGAGGTATGATTTTGCTATTATTTTAATTAAATTGATCTCCTCCTGTACATTTGCCAAGAGTCCTAAATTTAAGCAACAGTCATCTGGATGTAATGAGCTGAAAAGAGAAAAGAAATCATTCAGAAAATATCGGAATAAATAATTTATATAAAACTATAACAGTGGTGCATTAAAGTCTTACATTTCTGGTAAATTGATAATGAAGAGGGAACTACAATGCATAACTTTACAGACCATTCGTTAAATGTAACTGGTTAGGTCGTCTGCTTAGCAACCATAAATTGCTTAAAATTGAACTCCGATGCCTTTTCGTTTTCCTCCAACCAAACATTTAAGGGTTTTAAATTTTAATTGTTGTCGCTTATATATATTTTAAAATAGTAATTTCTGATTTTGTGATGAGTTTCGTCTTGTATTTGTCAAACAGAATTGTTCGTATGTATTATTTATGAATAAAATTATAAATTTGTATTATTTATTATTCAGTTACGAATAAAATATGTTAATAATGATTTAATTAATCGTGCTTTAGTACATTGCTACACGTGCATGTACTTATTTTAGCCCGTGCTGAGCGTAACTTTTATTACCCTCATAGCTCAGGATATTTTTTATTGCAATGCCGGGAATATTTGTAAATCAATCCTCATGTAAATAAAACATTATAATGTTTATGGCTGACACCTTAAACAACTTTAAAATATCATGAAACACATTTTCTGTTCAAATCAAATCAGTATATATAGTTACTAGGCATTCTTGTTCAAATTGCGATCTTTGGCTGCTATTAGCTAATTGCACAAAATGATTTTGGACAAAACCTCAAATATAATGTGTGGTTTGTTTCTAGTAATGTTTTTATTGCTTTAAAATAAATTATTAATTTAGTTTTTTTAAACCATCATTTTCCGAACCTTCAATTTTCTGTACAATTTCTAAACACCTACTACAATTTTGCTAAATTCGGTGTTCCATTCAATTACATTTAATAAATTTGAATCATTTATTATATCAAAATATAATTAGTTTTCAGTATTCATATCTTTTTAAATCAAGACAATTCTTTTCTGGCAATAATTTTTTTTGATACTGATCTGAATATTAATTTTATTGTTTTTCCCACAGTATTTGCATATTAATTTTTATATTTCAAAATACCTTATCTACCAAATCCCTTCATCTAACATAGAAGGTTTGTTCTTCGTCATTGTGAGTTAATAGAGCTATTTTTTTTTACTTACATTATTTCTAGAAATGGATATTATTTTATATTGTCTCGTTTTTATTCATGAAATTTTATAATTCATCCAATAATTTGTGGTTAATAATAATAAAAAATTATTCTATATTTTCGTTTTTAACAAATTATATATGTTAAAATACAATAATAACATTTTAAATACATTACCTAGGTTTGTTTTATTTTTTAAAGGATCGCCTTCAAACTCTCTATTTCATGATTAATTATTTTTTCATAGAAATTTTGCAAGGTAATCAATTTCTTCAAGTTTTTCTAGTAAAAGCACGAGGTCGCTATAGATATCCTCGAGCTTCTCGCACAATTCTTGCGTCTCAGAATTGGAGATCTGGAATTAATAACATTTAATTAAAAATGTTTTTTAACATTATAATGGGTAATGAAAACTAATAAAAAATTTCAATTCTGTCTTTTATTTTGTGCAGCATTCCTTTAGTTAATCGTGAAGAACGAAATAATATAGCATTTCATTTATTAACACTCCTTCCTTACATTATGGATGGGATTATTAATTTGGGATAGGACTTTTTTTTGTTTGACATGGACTCTGATTCTGCTTATAACTATATACACTTTTTAATTATTAACATGTTTTCGAAAAATTTTAGATTAAAGAAATAGTTTAGCATTTTAGTCCATAAGTTCTAGAAATATTTATGACTATGAAGTGACTTACGTAATATTGGCTAGTTTTTTTTTCTCTCGTTGAAAGAACTACAAAACAAGTGTTTGCATACATCGCATGCAAAACTTACGTAGTTGAAATATGTTTGAGATATAGGACTTTTCAAAAAAATTAAATTTGGATCTAATATTTTTTCAAGAAATCGTAAAACGTAATTTTTACCAATTATTTATTCCAAAGGACTCTTAATTAGGATACTGAATATAAATAATCATTTTTCGAATTATTTCTCTATTTATTTTGAATTTTAAAGGTTTTCTGATTCTGTCTTTAAAATGTAAACATATTCTGTTTGCCATCATTACAGAAACTGTACATTTTTAGAAACTACAAATCTGAAATATTCTTTTTAGGGACTTTATCAAACAGAAAAATATATTTTGTTCGTTTTAAGAACTTCGACACTGAGATTTTACTTTTGGAATTTGCTTGATATAAGTTTACTATCACTAGTAATATATTTAATATCCCTTACAATAGAATAGGAGTGCAAAGATTTCTGCTTTCAGAATTACAAATACTGATAGAATTCAAAAAGTGGATCTGTATAAAGGGATTATTAGTTTCGTAACTATATCAGTCGGTAAACGTTTTAAA
>JAPMOQ010017279.1:0-10334 GCA_026543055.1 Argiope trifasciata | reverse complement strand
GGCCTTCATTCGTTCCCAAGAGCAGCGATCATTCATTTTCTTAAGCGTGTCTTTATTCTTTCACAAGAGTAATTATCATTCCTTTTCTCACTAGGTGGTGCTGTACTTACAAAGCGTCGGAGTTCGCCGTTCAACTGCGCAGGACGTAACCAAGAAGTTCTATCATTTCATGCGCGACACTCCACTGTGCCCTGGCGACGAAAATGGCGACGTGGATGCTTGGCGCCTTCTCCTGTGGAAGCAAGCCCTGGGACCCGGACTGGCGACACGAGCTGCGGACTGTCACTCGCGTTGGCGCGAGGTCCGAGCCTGCCACCTGCGCCTGTCTCCCGAAATCCACGATCTCCTCCTGCAGCTGAGGCGGCACTACAAACTGGGCGTGGTCACTAACGGCCCCTCCTCCAGCCAGTGGGAGAAGATTCGCCGGATACCTTCCCATCTTTTTGATGCCACCGTCGTGTCGGGGGATGTCCACCAAAAGAAGTCCTGCGCCGCCCTCTTCGAGGAGGCTTTCAGGCGACTGGACTCAGCTGCGGAGGAGTGTGCCATGGTGGGGGACCAGCTGGAGACGGACATTGCTGGGGCACAGAGTGCCAACTGCGGCGTCACAGTGCTTCTGTGTCCCGATGGGGCGTTCTCTGGACAGGAGGAGGGGCCTCAGCCCGACTACGTCATCGCCCACCTCCGGGAGCTGCTGGATCTGTTGCCCGAGAGGAAGGGGTTCTCATTCCTATGCCAGAACAGGACACTAGATGTGTTTCACAGCTTGAGGGAAGATGTCCCCACCTGGAACATCAGCTGAAAAATAGGAGACAGTGGCTTCGCTGTAGAGTAGGGAAAACAAATCCAGACAAAGAGACGATGTCCCCGCCTGGAACATCACCCGAAGGACAGAGGACAGTGGCTTTGCTGTAGGGTAGGGAAAAACAAATCCAGACGAAGAGATGATGTTCCCAGCCTGGATCATCTGCTGATGGACAGATGACAATGGCTTCGCTGTAGAGTAGGGAAAACAAATCCAGACGAAGAGATGATGTCCCCGCCTGGAACATTAGCTAGAGGACAGTAGCTTTGCTGTAGAGTTGGGAAAGACAAATCCAGACGAATGAGATGCTGTCACCTCCAGGAACATCAGCTGATGGACAGAGGTCAATGGCTTCACTGTAGAGTAGGGGAAGACAAATCCAGACAAATGAGATGATGTCCCCTCCAAGAACATCAGCTGAAGGACAAAGGGCAGTGGCTTCGCTGTAGAGTAGGAAAACCGAATCCAGACGAATGAGATGATGTCCCCGTCAGGAACATCAGCTAAAGGACAGAGGACAGTGGCTTTGCTGTAGAGTAGCGAAAAACAAATCCAGACGAAGAGATGGTGTCCCCGCCTGGAACATCAGCTAGAGGACAGCGGCTTCGCTGTAGAGTAGGGAAAAACAAATCCAGACGAAGAGAGATGATGTTCCCAGCCTGGAACATCAGCTGATGGACAGAAGACAGTGGTTTCGCTGTAGAGTAGGGAAGAAATCTAGAACAAAAGCAGATTTCTAAAATAAGGCCGAGTTGGGCTAAACATGCATAGCTGTAAAGTTGATACACAATGTTTTCATTTGCTGTCAGATTTAATACTGTCCAACCATCACGAGAAAAACCTTGACCATGGTTGCCATCAGTAGACGAGTCTAAGTGAGAAGGGAAGCAGACATTAAAGCACAGCACAGCATCTCTTTAACTGAGCACGCCTCGTTATTCCTTTCGCTTGTGTTTATACATATGTATTTATACGACAAATAAAATTAAATTATAGATGAACTTAGAAAATCCTTGTCATTTAAGCTTGAAAGTTATGTCTTGCATAAGAAAGCCTTCAGTGATATTTCAGAATGGAAATCTGACGTTTTAAAACTAAATCCATACTCCTCCATTTTACACTAGAATTTATGAGTTTTGTATAAGTTAAAAACGATAGTTTCAAGCAATAAATTTAGAATCAGAAAAAAAAATTAGTTAACTTGGAACTGCTTAATCCATACTTAATAAAGCTCGGTGTGTGTGTTGGCGCTCTACAGGCCAGACCGTTGGACTTAAAGCTACCAAATTTGGTACATGCAGACTTTGGAGGATAAACTTGATCTCATTACTTTACTACGGATAGTTAGCAATTTGACTCACAAAAACAATTTGTTAACAATTTAACTTACAAAAAACAATTAATTCACAAAAGCAATTTAACTCATAAAAAGTAATCAAATCGCAAAAGCAATTTGTTAGCAATTTAACTTACAAAAAGCAATTAACTCTCTATAGCAAAAAACAATTAACTCACAAAAGGAAAAAGCAATTTAATTCACAAAAGTAATTTAACTCAAAAAAGCAAAAATTTTGTTATTAAGGTCTGATGTTCATTTCACAGAATTGTTTTAAAAATAAGCAAGGAATTTTTTTTAAAAGCAAAACCTGAATGTTCAGCTCCTTCGTTCTAGCAGTAGAACCCTCTCCTCCTTTACAAGGGTTTTCTATCGACTCTGCCCCCCAAAGTCATTAAGATGTCGTGAATGAATAAACTTGATATCATTATTCTACACTTTATAATCAGCAATTTAACTCACAAAAGCAATTTGTTAGCTATTTAAGTCATAAAAAGCAATCCATTAGCAATTAAACTCACAAAAAGCAATTTAACTTCAAAAAGCAAAGCAATTTAAATCACAAAAGAAAAAAGCAATTTGACTTCCATAAGCAAAACGCAATTTAACTTACAAAAAGCAATTAACTAAAAAAAAGCACTAAAGAAAAAAGCAACTGACTCACAAAAGAAAAAAAGCAACTGACTTACAAAAGAAAAAAAGCAACTGACTCACAAAAGGAAAAAGCAACTGACTCACAAAAGAAAAAAGCAACTGACTCACAAAAGCAATTTAACTGACAAAAGCAAAAAGTTTGTTATTAAGGTCTGATGTTCATTTCAGAATATGGTTTTAAAAAGAAGAGAGACAGCGGCTTCTATAGACTCTACACCTCAAAGTCATTAAGATTTCGTGAATGGATAAACTTGATCTCATTACTTTACACTGGATAGTTGTCTCACAAAAGCAGCTATAAAATTACTGGAATTGTATCTCTCAAACTAATTGAAGGATGCAAAAACGTAGCGTACTTTACATGCAGTGGCGTTTGTCTTCTTTTTTTTTGGCAATATAAGGCCACAGGCGCTTTGAAACCCCTCCCCGATAAACTCGATTGTGGATGACAATAAAGTAGCGAGGTAAACTTAATCCAGTTTTAACATCATCTTACTATAGGGTGATCAGCGAATAAGCCCTGATTTCAAAACTAAATATCTCTACAACAAAGATCGATAGAATGATGCAGCAAACTGTACGCTTATTAGCAAAACTATTAAAATGCTGTACAAAAGTTTAGAAAATCCAGTTACGAAAAGATGGCGCTCTAATTACAATGCCCATAGAGGCTTTCAGTGTGACTTCAAAAATGAAAAATGTCTCCCGGATCTGACTCCTTGTGACTACTTTCTGTGGGGAGCATTGAAAGACACTGTCTACAGAAACCATCCCGCCACTCTTGATGAGCTTGAATCGTTGACTGGATGCGATTCCATTTCCGTTGAGACATTCCAAGACGTGATGTCCAATTTCATTGTTTGATGACGCCACCTCATTGTTTCGAACGGTGAACGTTTTGAAAAATTGTATTTTTATGCCAAAGGCCGCATCACTTTATTCTTTTTTAAGACACCTTTCAGAGAAAGAGTTTTCAGCGCAGAGTAACTAAATTTTCTAAACTTTTGTACAGTATTTTTACAGTTTTGCTAATAAGCGTACAGTTTACCACATCATTCTAGCGATCTTTGTTGTAGAGATATTTAATTGTTGTAGAAACTGTAACGATTCGGCTTCTTCCCGGCCTGCTCATGGTGGTTTTTATCACACGCTCCATAATTGCCAATTCCAGATTGGACTCCTCAATGTCTACGTTTTATGGCGATGTCATTACTTACAGATGGAGAACCTCCTTCTAAGAACGGACATCTAGCCCTTTAGAGGGATTCCCGATAAAGGACCGGTAGACAATTGAAATTTTGCTGAACGACAATTGGAGAATCACCAGCCCAAATGCTCCAATGGGGAGTCGAAGGAAAAGGAGGGAGGCTCGAAGGAAGAGAGAAAAAGGCGAGGTTTTTGGAGAGCCGGGAGGGAGACTCCGAGCGTTTGAGAGAAGATTCCACCCGAGGAATTCTGGGGATTCCAGGGACTAATCCCGGTACCTGCGCGAGACGAGACGCGCTGGTTAATTGTTCTCGTGATTTCTCTGAAAGATCTCGAACTATTAAGAAAGGACTATTCTTGTGGTGTTCCACATGGACATTTTATTTAACCTAGATAGTATTTTTTGTCTGTAATTTAAAGCTGTAATAAAGTACTTAATTGTAAAACGCTACCCTTTATTTCCTCGGACCAGATCAAGACGTTATAAGACATTTCAACTGTTTATGTATACAGTTCCAAGGGGTCTAGAATTCTGTTCAGTCTGTCTGGATGACATTTCAAGGCATCCAACTACATTCGAAAGAAAGTTTCAACCAGTTATTTTCTGAAACTTTATGGGTTCAGAACACTCTCTGATCTCTTTCCAATTCGCACACCTGTAACGTGTTTACTGGGGGTTTGGCGAAATAATCTTAATGTAAAAATGGAACTATTTCCTCGAAATCATAAAGAATGAAAATCACAGAAGATCTCAATGATCGTTGCTTTAAATTGCAATAAAATACAAGATTCACTGGTCCAGAAACAATAAAAAACCGACTCAGGGTATAGAATGGGTCCATTAAAGGCATGGTATTAGAAAATAAAATTAGTATGTAAAATTAGTATTAAAATTATTATTAATCATGCAAATTAGAAAATAAAAACCATAAATGCTTTGGAAATTGCCTTTCAATGCATAACACTATCACAAAACAAGTATTAAAATTTTGGCGTAAGTGTTGGCGAAATTGTGCCAATATGTAGGTTGAATTCCGCCAAAGATCGAACTTGCGATATTCGGGTTTGAAGGCCAGTAACTTATCCACTATACAAAAATGGCTACCCATGTTTAGTGGTAGTTACTGGCTTATTAAGATGTCACCACAATACTCCCCTACCAGTGAGTTCGCTAGAGAGACGAACGATTTTATTGCGCCAAGGGTTATGGCTAGAAGTGTACGAGCGTTGCTGCTGCGTCAAGTGAGTCTGACGACTTTGCGTTGCTGCTGCGTCAAGTGAGTTTTTTTGACGACTTTGCGTTGCTGCGTCAAGTGAGTCTGACGACTTTGCGTTGCTGCGTCAAGTGAGTCTGACGACTTTGCGTTGCTGATGCGTCAAGTGAGTCTGACGACTTTGCGTTGGTGTGTCAAGTGAGTCTGACGGCTTTGCGTTGCTGCTACGTCAAGTGAGTCTGACGACTTTGCGTTGGTGCGTCAAGTGAGTTTTTTTGGCGACTTTGCGTTGCTGATGGAGAGATGGCGCCAAGAGAGCTGTTGAAAATTCATCACGTCCGAGGTCTTCAATTTGGCGTAGGTGTTTGGCGGAATTGTGCCAATACGTAGGTCGAATTCCGCCAAGGATCGAACCTGCGATGTTCGGGTTTGAAATCCAGTAACTTATCCACTATACAAAAATGGCCACCATTGTTTAGTGGTAGTTACTGGCTTATTAAGATGTCACTACAAAATAAAGTTAAAACTGAAAACAAGTTTTTCTCGTTATTTTTTGTGTCAAAAATAGAGTTTACCGTGAAAGGGCCACGAAATATATCAGCCTCATATTTCCAAAAACCACCACAGCGCCCCCCCTCTCAGTCACGGGTAAAAAGCACCCCTCCCCCCAGATGACCCGGCTAAAAGTATTTTGCTTTATCAACCAATAAACTTAGGACCCCAAAAAAATTAGTTCATTTGGAACTGTTTAATTCACAATAAATCTGTTACTGTTTGATATAAATAAAAAGTAAAAACACGAAATTCAACAAAAAATTAAAATATAAATAAATCAATAAATAGATAAAATTAAAGATATTTGTTCCTTTCATGTTCTTTTAAGGAATAACGAAGTTTTTATCGGAATATATTTGTTCCTTTCATGTTCTTTTAAGGAATAACGAAGTATTTATCGGAATATATTTGTTCCTTTCATGTTCTTTTAAGGAATAACGAAGTATTTATCGGAATTTTCGTAATAACTCATACACCTCAAAATGAGTTACCCAATCCTCCGTAGCACTTCTTACAGATATCCATACTTATAATAAAGCTCAGAGTGTGCGTGTGTTGGCGCTCTACAGGTCAGACCGTTGGACCTACAGCTACCATATTTGGTACATGTATATCTTGGAGGTGCACCTTGGAGCCCTTTTTCCCAATTTTTAATTAGAATTTGAATTCATTAAAATTTAATTGAAATTATGACGTTTTTCCGCTATAACTTCCGAAAATAGGATCGCACAAACATGATTTTTACATCCATTTAAAGATTAAAAAATTAGCTTTCTAATGGTATCAGTGTTTAAATGTATAACTCAAGCTTCTATTTTTAACGAATTTTTAAAGAAATATTTTAACCATGTTTTTATCACGTGACTGGATAAAATAAAAGAAATATAAAATGTGATATTTTCTTTAAAAAATAAATGCAAAGCAAAGGATTCTATGATCGTTTGCAATATCTATATCATTAATTCAATAAATCTTTATTTACGGTAAACCTGATTGAATTTAGACAGGATAGGCATTGAAATCCCGATTTAATGGCATATTTCTACAATCGTTTGCAATATCTGTATCATTAATTCAATAATTTTTTTCCATTTTTCTCTTTCTTTAAAAAACATATTTAATATTTTGGCAATATCACCGAAAAAAACATTTTTAATATTCTGGAAGCATAACCGATAGTTAAAACTGACTGATTTATAAAATTAAAGAATATTATTAAGAAAACATGTTCTTTTTTAACTTTCCGTCCATCATCTTAAAGAAAATATGGTAAAATCCTATTTTAGCCCACCTCTGGCGACTTTTTCAAAATCTCGCCAATTTTTTAAAATCTTGCCAAAATTTTAAAATCTTGCCAATATTTTAAAATCTCGCCAATTTTTCAAAATCTCGCCAAATTGAAAGTATTTGAATTAAAAAGTTAAGAAAAAAGAATTCTTACCTTTCGCCAAAAAATTCTTATTATTCGCCAAAGGTGGGCTAAAATAAGATCGACCCGAAAATATTCATTTCAGGCCAATAAATGCTCGGAATGACTTCAAGGCTAATGAATATGTGATTTAATTGAAAATTTTAGAACGCATGACTCATGGCGAACCAGCTGGTCGCCAAAGGCGGCTAGTAGAAATATATTTTTATGTAAAGTGTCTCCCCCCCTCTCGCTGACTCGGTTGATTTGAGTTTTACTTCAGGTCTGAGTGGATTTTCGCGTGTCAGCCTCTGAGAGCCATTCATCCTTTCTTCGGCGAGCGGAAGTCCTTGTTTAAAACCGCTTCCTCAGGAAGTTAAATTTAGAAGCGATCTCGGACGCTGCGCTCTTAAGGTTAAAAACACTGTTTGTTGAATTTATTACTATTATTGTTATTTCTTGTAGCTCAGACTTTCCTCTTTTCGAAACAGTTTGTCTTTTTTTAGAAAAAAGGAAGGCCACACCTACTCTCAATTTTAAACAAAGAATATTTTTCACCTTAAATTTGCTTTTAACTTCCACTTTCTAAAAATTTCATTATTAAAGCAAATTCTACATAAATAACATGATAGTTCAAAACTAATAGAGGTATTTACGCAAACACTAGCCGCCTTTGGCGAAAAGCTTGGTTCGCCATGAGTAATGGGTTCTGAAATTTCCAATTAAATCATATATTCATTAGCCAAAATTTAAGAAATAGTTAAAGTTAAAAGATTCAGTTATTAGTAGTAAAAGAGTCGGTAACTTTATTCGGAAAAACTTTTTGAGTTTAATGCGCTAATAATTTATCGATTATGCTTTCAAAATATTAAAAATGTTTTTTTCGGTGATGTTGCCAAACTGTTTTTTAAAGAAAGCGAAAAGGGAAAAAAGTATTGAATGAATGATACAAATATTGCAAACGGTTATAGAAGTATGCCATTAGGTCGGAATTTCAATGCATATCCTGTCTAAATTCGATCAGGGTTACCGTAAATAAAGAAGATTTATGGAATTAATGATATAAATATTGCAAACGATCATAGAAACCTTTGCATTGCATTTATTTTTTAAGAAAATATCCCATTTTATATTTCTTTTTTTTTTAATCCAGTTACGTGCTAAAAACATGATTAAAATATTTCTTTAAAAATTCGTTAAAAACAGAAGCTTACGTTATCAACTAAAAGAAACTGATACTGTTAGAAAGCTAATTTTTTAATCTTTAGATTGATATAAAAATCACGTTCGTGCGATCCTATTTTCTGAAGTTATAGCGGAAAAACGTCGACATTTCGCTTAAATTTTAATGAATTCAAATTCTAATTAAAAATTCGAACAAAAGGGCTCCGAGGTGCACCTCCAAGGTATGCATGTACCAAATTTGGTAGCTGTAGGTCCAACGGTCTGGCCTATAGAGCGCCAACACACACGCACACATTGGGCTTTATTATAAGTATAGATTTCAGCGAGTGTTCCAAATGATATGGGCAATGAAATGAACCAAATGTTTTATTGTTGGTGGAATATTTCTTCATTTATAGAGTGATTTTAGAAAAACTAAGTTGGGAATGGTTGGAAAAAATGCATATATATGTACATTTTTACATATAACTTCTCAAAATGTTTCTTCGACCACAATGGCGATTTTTTTAAAAATATTGTTATTTCTTGTAGCTCTCTTTCCCAAAACAGCTCATCTGTTGTGAGAAAAGGAAGACATAACCTATCATCTGGGATCACAGATTTTTTCAGCTCAAATTTGTCTTTTATTTCAATTTTCTAGAAACTTTGTGGTGACATCTTAATAAGCCAGTAACTACCACTAAACATGGGTGGCCATTTTTGTATAGTGGATAAGTTACTGGATTTCAAACCCGAACATCGAAGGTTCGATCCTTGGCGGAATTCAACCTACATATTGGCACAATTCCGCCAACACCTCCGCCAAAACTTTAATTTTCCTCCATCAACATGATTTCTCAAAAACGAATAGAGGTATTTACATTACCATTTCAGCGTGTGTTTTAAATAATGTGGGCAATGAAATGAAGCAAAAGTTTTATTGCTGGCGAAATACTTTTTCATTTACAGGTGTTTTTAGAGGAATTAAGTTGTAAATTTATGGGGGAGAAATACATATATTTGTATATTTTTACCCATCACAATATTTTTCTTAGATTTTGATTCATTTCATTCGTTATTGTATTCTTTAACTTGTGTACAAAGAAAAATAGGATTACTGCACTACAATTTCGTATAAAGTGTTAATCGTTTTGGTTTATATTACATTAAAATTTACAACATATTTTGCTATTCCTCAAAATATATTATATTTTCAAATATTTTTTGATGTATTTATAGCATTTATAATTGATATTATACCTAAAAACAATGCATTGTTTTCAAAAATTCCAATTTTTTCAAAACCTTTCCTTCGAATGTAGTCGAATAACTTAAAATGAACAACTTCCAAAGACGCGCGTTTCTCAATAAGTTATCAAACGAACAAAATATTGCAATCATGGTGTATGGTAACTAACGTTCTAGTCTGAAATGACATGAGGACTATTCTGTGCAGAGCCGGCCTTCGCTATGAAGGAACCCGGGTGCAAAAAAACCATTTGGGGCCCTAAATGTTGCAGCAAATTAAAAACAAACACCCGAATATTTGCAAATTTATTGAATGATGCATAATTTGGTTTTTGCTATTCATTATTCCAGATTAAATGACACTTTTCCCCCAATTTCTTTTTCGATCCTTAGTACAGCAAACGCGTTTCGGTATTGTACCCTCCCCATTGTACCTATGAGCGTTTAAGGTTAGCAGTGTATCCTCCCATTTTACCCACATGCGTTTAAGCATTGTACCCGCAACCGTTTAAGCATTCTACCCATATGCATTGTACCCACAACCTTTTAAGCATTGTACCCAAATATATGCCCATACTGTACCTATATGCATTGTACCCTCCCCATCGCACTCAGATGCATACCCATATTGTACCTATATGCATTGTACCCATAAGCGTTTAAACATTGTACCCTCCCCATAAGTGTTTAAGCATTTTACCCATAAGCGTTTAAGAATTGTACCCTCCCCATAGTACCCATAAG
>JAPMOQ010017274.1:211629-227776 GCA_026543055.1 Argiope trifasciata | reverse complement strand
TATTTAGAAAGCAATAGTTTATTACGGCTTGCTTCGTATCATCAAAAGCCCTGTCTGTCATTATAAAAGATAAGCTAAAACTTATGAAAATAAAGAAGCAATTCATTAGCGTTTTAATTCCAACAATATTCTACTTATTAGTAATTTTTTTTTAAAATTCTTGCTTTCCCCATGCATTGTGTACGCTCTTATTTCTCTGGAGTGGGAGGGGGACGGTATTGATATATTCATTAGGAAAGGGGGCACCAGTTCAAACACGATTGGGAACCTATGCTTTAAATGTGTACAGGGCGAGGGGGTCCTCTTTCTGTCTCCAGGGACATGCACCACTGTTCATCGCACTCTTGCAAGGACCGCACCCATCCACATAAAAACGACCCAAGACGTGACGTAGGTACCGTTGCGGTCACCGTGAACTCCTTTCCTTCTTCGTCGAAAACGGTGCCAAGGCTGCTCCTCACTAATTCATGAATTTTCGGGGGACCAAGACGCAGTGACGCCCTTTTCGAATGGAATGAAAATCATCGGCAAAAATGAAAACGACGCCCACACATGAAGAATGCCAGGAACAGCTGCAGTGATCACTGAGGCAGCGTCCGAGTAGTCATCGAAAATCGTTAACACTTCATTAGAATTGTGACGTATTTCTTGTTAAGTGTTAACACTTAATTCATACACAATTCAGCACTTAATCAGAATTTGATATCATGGCATAGGTGTGGCGCTTCTTAAGGGAAACACGTTCTGAGGAAAAACATGAAAATACCGAATTTTTTTTTAATTGTCTCATTTGATGAAGCCGACTTTTCTAAATATGTCTAAATAATACAGTTAAGAATAGATAAATATACATTTTGTAGAAGTTTCAGGCTGTTCTGTGAATTTCATATCAAGTTATTGCAATTTGAAATCTTTAAATTCGTTTTTCTCCCTGACGTAACTTTGTTTACGTGCTGTTCTCCGAAAGCCTAAGGCTTTTTTTAAAATGGATGTAGAGATGTGAAATTTTTTTGTGAATGTTCCTAAATACAAGTTTTATAAAACTTACTATGGAATTTTCTCTAAGATGCATAGTTATTTTTTTTAAGTGTTCAAACTCAACATTTGCGTTTTTTTTTTCAGATTTTTTTCTATGTTTAACAATGAAAATATTTATAATTAAATAATTATTATCAGGAGGATGAATTTCATATTAACTTTTATGTAATATATAACTAACTACCTGGAAAAAAAAATTGTGAAAAAATTTTAATACTTAAAAAAGTTTTAGGGTTTAAAAAAACATTTTTTTTAAATTTAAATTTTTTAAAAACTGTTGAAATAATTCAAATTTTTTTTGCGGTCAGTAATAGAATGCTATTTAAGATAAGACACACTTAAAATCTAATGTCAAATATTAAAATTAAAAAAAAAATTTAAATGGTACATTGTTGTCTTAACCATGATCTGGGCGACCTGGGTTTGAAACTAGTTCAGGCATGGTTGCGCTATGTTTTGGGTGGATGTAACCCCCTGTAAAAAGGGGTTGTGCAAGCGAATGCGAAGCATGAAGTAGTTGTCGTACTGTCGGCCCTTGTTGGCGCAACTGAAAAAAGAAGATGTACTCATTTCGGCTTAAATGTCAAGCCTGCTGACAGATACAATTGCCAGTGGCCTTGTAAAGCACCGTAAGTCATAACAACAGCAGCACACACAATTGTGACGTGGATGTTCAGGATATATGCGGAATGCGAAATGCCCCAGTAAATAGCACTCATTCGCTTCATTTTTCGTGCCGTATTTGTGATTCGAATCTTCGCATATACGATCAATAAAGCGAGTATTGTCATCATCAAAGAATTCGAGCTAAAAATTTTATAGAAAGTTTAAATTTTAGACCTCGCTGAGAGCCGAAAACACATTAAAAAATATCTGTTTGTCTGTCTGAGAAATAGGTAACTCAGAAATCATTTGAGCAATACGAATGAAATATGGCATGCGGTCTTCACACCAAATTTTTAAGCTTCTATAAAATTTTTTCCCAAATCTATTCAAACGAAGTCTTTATGTCCCTTCAAGTATAAGGTAATGTGATGACTGCAAAACGAAGAGAGCTAAAGGGGTAGAATAAGGTGATCAGATTTAGCATTTATAGTGTTTTTTTGTCATTATTGCATCGAAGTTTTAGATATTTTATGTTTTAGATCATAGGTTCCCAACGTGGGTGATAACGCCCCCTATGGGCGATTGAAGCTTTCAGGGGGGTGGTAAAAGACCCAGAGAAAGTGAGAGGGCGTTGATATGGCACGAAGGGGCATTAGAAGATTAACCAAATATAGTGTACTATAACTTCAAGGAGTGATTCCAGGACATTTTAAGCATAGACAGACCAGACTGGCTTTTGGATCATTTTTCCAATGTCAACACAGCAGGATTACCTCAGTTTGAAAAACTAAGATAACTGATGACAAATGAGGATCTAAAAATTGAATTCAAGAATTTTGGCTGCAGAAGTCTATTTCGCAACTGCATTCAGGATTAGGGTCAACTGTTCAATGACTTCTGATAGCATTCCCCTCTTCATATTTAGCAGAATGTGGATTTAGTGCTGAGGCAATATTGGTTACAAAAAAGAGAAATAGCCTCCATATAGTAATATGGAGTTACTATACTGAATGCAGCGACTTACAATTGTTTTTGAGTGAAATCGAGCCTGATATTAGCAAGTTCTTTAAAATGTATCAAATTCAGCCTTCTCATTAATTAAGAAAGAAATTTGATACCTTTAAATTTTAATAAAAATACTTTTTAATATAATTAAGTAAGCGTTTTGATGGGTCTCTGAAGCTGCCAATTTATTTATTTAGAAAGCAATAGTTTATTATGAATTAATTCGTATCATCAAAATCCCTGCCTGTCCTTTTGACAAGTAAGCTAAAATTTTTATTTCTCTTTTTTCAAATAAAGAAGAAATTCTGTAGCGTTGCAATTCCAACAATCTTCTATCAATTAGAATTTTTTTAAATTCTTGCTTTCACTATGCATTATGTACGTTCTAATTTATCTGGAGTGGGAGGGGGGCGATATTGAAATATTCCTTAGAAAAGGTGGCATCAGTTCAAAAAAGATTGGGAAACTCTGTTCTAGATGAATTAGATGCTTTTAAAAACTAGCCTAAAAATTTACCTTACATTTTACCATCTTAACTAACAGATAAGAAAAAAAAATACATTGTATAAATCTATAAATACAATGGGTTGATTTCTCAATTTGAAAGATGTTTTAATTTAAAAGAATTTCCGTTATTTTAACAGGCACGGAAAAAAAATTCTGAACAAGTATTAGACCCTTAGACGACGTTCTAATTTCCCCCAAAAAAGGGGCTTTTCTGATTCAATGAATAAAAGCGCCAAAATTTAGTTCTAAATAGGAATAGCAGAACTAAAAAAAATGTGGAAATAATCCACTGCCACTTCGAATAGTCGAAAATAAAAAGAAATACAGTTCTACCTTTTGAAAAAGTTACAACTTGGCTGCGACGGGAAAAAATATCCTCTGGTCACAATTTACAATTTCTTAAAAAACATTGAAATTAAAAAAATATAATTAATTTTAATTTTTTCTGTTTGGTTTTAGCTGTTTTTAAATATTATAATGTATAAAAGAACTAAAATCAAGAGTGAAGAGCAAAATTCATATTTATTTATATAAATCTTTGTTTAACTTGACTCGTTTCATATTTTTAAAATGCAAGTTTATATTGGATGTTACATTTTACGTAGTTGCTTGTAAATGACAATACGCAATTTTAATACTTTCAAGATTTAATTATGACTTATTTGATTAATTTAATGAAATATTTTTCTACGTAGATCCAATCCGCTAGTGAATTCGAGAAAAAAATGATTGCAAGATTCTATAATATTTATGATAGTGGGTAATAAATTTACGATTAAAATAAACGAACAAGCGAAACGATTATGCAAATGTGCTTTTAAAAATAATTTTTAATGAATTTATTGCAACAAAAAAATAAATTCTTTACAATTCTTATACAACAATAATAGATTTTGTTTACGTTTGATTTAGATTTCATTGTGCTTTCTAATGCAATTTGAACAATTATTCAATTCGGATCTCTATTTTAAAACATAACAACAAATGTTACAAACATTATTTCGTTCGCATTTCTGAAAATGAATCATAGCATTGAAGGTCAAAATATTATGTAACGTAGTTTTGTTTTTGAAAATCAAAATTCAAACCCGGAATTCCTAAAGCTATTGTTGTTGCTGCTGTCAGAAATGGCATCCATTCGTGAAACTGTAAACAAATCTATTCAGCAGAGAAAGTTTAAAGAAGGTTACATCCCGAAAAAGACACAAGAATTAAAATTTTATTTCAATTTTTTGCAGATCATTTATGCTTTTCTTCCGGAGTTCAGTAAAGCATTTCATAAACAGTTAAATAATTTTTTGAGCACATAATTTAAAATATTCAGTTATATCACACTTGAACGAAGTGTTTGTTTCAAAGAAAATCACAAACATAATCCGAATAAAACTTACGTGGAAAGACTAAATGGCTGAAAAACACGGGAAAAAATTCTCTGAATCTAGCAAATTTTTTTTCCATTTCAGAGACGAAAGTATCTTTAAGCTTATTATTTTCGAGTTAGAATAATATCAGTTACATTCACTACGTGACAAAATCACGCACACACAATCACAAAGACGACATTTTAACACAAGATTTTAAACGTTGCTGAATAAAAATTTTATTGCTTCAGCTGACATTAAATATATGTGCACACACACACACCTGTCTGTATAGAAACCGATAGGAGGAATCAATATTTCGGTACAAAATGACTACCACACCAGATATAAGCATTTGGCCATTATAAATGGAATTAATCATTCAAAGGAATTAGTTTTTATAATATTATATTGAAATCAATATGATGGCTTAATCTTGAATTAAATTAAATTTTAATTTTTTTCTGAAAGTACCTATCTTCAACTTATTTTCGAGTTAAAATAATATTAGACACAATAAAAAAATAACGAAATTTATTCACGTTTATCGAATTCTGAAAGGCGTGTATTATAACACCCGACTTAGAATTCGTTTTTATATTATATACAAATCAATATGATGGTTTAATCTTGAAATTATTTTAATTTTAATTTTATCTCAAACCATCTGCCTTTAACTTTTTTTCGTGTTAGAACGACATTAGCCACCATAAAAAATAACGAAATTTATCCACGTAAATAGAATTATCAAAGGCGTGTATTATTAGTTTTTCTAATATTATATTCAAATCAATAGGATAGCTTAATGTTGAATTAGTTTTATCTGAAACTATCTATAACTTATTTTAGATTTAGAGTAATATTAGTCACCATCGAAAAGCGTAAGTGGCGTAGTAATACGCGATTCTTTTCAACACTTTACTTGTGTCAAGTTCAAAGAAAACCAATTTCTTAATTTAGTTGGAGGATGTTCGATCCTTTTTCCTCGTTGAACTCTGGTATGAGAGTTTATCAGGTTTCTAACCACGAGAGGACAAATGCGATGGAAAATAAATGCTACCCAGAATGCGTCACGGACAGATTTTGAGGAAAGTGATATTTTCCTTCACGTTTCTTCCATGAATCAGATTGTGGAAATTGTTTTTGTTCTTATCGTGTCATTTCTTTTTATGCATTATAAAAGAGACGTTCCTTATCTGAAGATTGGCGCTTATAAATTATGTTTTCAATAGCCGAAACCTTGACGAGACAAGTACCACGCGATTCTACTTCCTGTAAGAAATTTTTAAATACAGTTTCAGATTTTTTTCCCCAGAGCACATTATAGGCCATGCTTTAATTAGAAATGTTCAACTTTATTATTTCCAATTTTGAATGCGTTATCAGTAGTGTCTTCTTTTAACCGTTTATTTACAGGTGGTACTTGAAAGTACCATTTAAATCTATCTTATATGTTTACTATAGGACTATTTTTGCTGATGGCATTCTAAAGAACACGGAGAATGTAACCCAAATAACACGAAGTGAATATAAAATTAAAGTAGGAATTAAAAATATTTTATTAACAATTAAATTAACTGAGATATCTCTGTTAATTTTGTCCGTTTTTGTTTTCATTGGTTCATTGTTTTTCCTTCTTCATTGTTTTCTCATTTGTTTTTCTTGGGTTCCCTGAGTTGATTCTGCAAAGGAAACTAAACGACCGGTGCAAAATTGAAGTTGGAATAAAGAGATGGCAAAGTAATTCGGTCAATAAAGGGTTAAATGGAAAATTCTCAGAAACAATTCTATATAGAAAAAAAATCAAATTTTACTATCAAATGTGAATCAAATTTTATTTGATGAATTCCTTGTTAATAAAATAGATAGAATCCTGCCAAGATACTATACAGGGTGTTTCTAAAAAACGTGGACAAAGTAGATCAGTCACACAAGAAAGATAAAAAAAAAATCGCACAGGAACAGAGGGTCGCCGGTACAGGGCTTCTAAGATAAAGCAAAGAGAAAAAAGGAAACCATTGCAGATTATTTTATCGATAACTGCTCACTCGCATGCGACTCATGCACGCCAGATGTTGAGCCTACAGAAGATGCTCATAGTTTTTGCCAGATGCATCGAGACACGCCTGGGCAGAAACATTCAGACCAATCAGGACATATCTCGGTTGCTATTGGATGGATCCTGAAAATACCAGAAGTTTCGGGAACTACTGTCCTACCTCTACGAGAAAAACCCTGAACATGGTTCCCTTAAGTAGACGAGTCTAAGTGAGGTGGGGAGTAGGCATTTAAGCAGACCCCCACATTTAGCTAACTTATCGCTCTTTATTAGGCGAGAAATTCTTTTCATCTGCGATAATGCAGATGTCTGGTTCTTTCAGCGCCAAATGAAATACTGCCCTTTCCTTCACCCCCAAAATGTAATAGAATATCTCGATTCCCAAACTTACCGACCCTTACTTTCAGGGCTACTAGGATAAACTCATGAAATTCATTGCCAAGTCTCCAAATTTTAGCCAACTCTGGGAGCACTAATACGACATTCAGAAGCCTGCAATACAAATGACTGTAAATCAGTCTTTCTTATGATGACACTATTCATGCGGAAAAGCAAAATTACAGGTTCGTAGCAATATTTTCATTTGACTCACCACTAATCGGTTCTCCAAACCAACACAGCATCCTTTTCTGAGGATTCATTTGATCAAAGGGAGTCTTTGGAATCTGATTCACAGTCTTTCCTTTTGATCATTGATCACATCTGCCAATCAATTCGGTTTCATTGATTGGCAGATGTGAAGTTATCTGCGTGACACTTTCTGCATGTGATGTCTTGTTATTCGTGTTCTTTTTTCGGATACCCATACAATTTCTCAGAGAAATTCTTTAGATATTGGCAAAGATTTTAGTGGATATTGTCAACTTTCATTCTTCATGGGATAATAATTGCAAATCGTAGCCATCATTATCCAATTTTATTACATGAAATCGTTACAAGGGTGTCTCCTTTTTGGCACGTTACTTCTCGAACAATAGATCACGGGTCGTAATCTTCCATTTTCTGAAACGTTTTCCGATATGTCTTTCAGCGAACAGATTTCTTCTTGTCTTCAAAATTTTCTTTTTTACTTAATATTAGAGAGTTCCAATTCTCTATTTTAACCTTCTTCACCTCATTTCTAATTCTTTTTTCAGTCAAAAAGGTCGAATACGACAGCGACATTCCGTCGACTATCTTTTCATTTATTTTTTATCTGTATTTCCCTCATTTTTATACCTTAAACAACGCAAGTTATTCCTTCTAATAGTCCAATGAATTGGTAACAAGGAAAATGCCTAATGAAAAGTTAATTGGTGTTGTTGTCACTCTGGAATTGCAGAATCTTGCAAATATTTGAACTACATAATCTGAAATCTATATAAATAAAAATGAATGTTTGTCTCTTATGCACTCCGCTCATCCGATTGCGATGAAACTCTGAATACTTATTACCTGCACTTACCGGATTGTTATAAGCCCATTAAAATTATCTAATATCAAATCTATACAAATAAAAATGAATGTTTGTCGTCTTGTGGTGCCTGAATCCTGATCGCATTCACTCACTGAAGTATTATTTTTGCATCAGTGCAAGATTTCTTTGTTGTGATTTTTAAAATATTATCGTCGCTGACTCACTGCATTTCCGCACTTTTTCTTATGCTATATCTAAATATTTTTACGTATATGTTTCTTCCGAGTTGGCAAACTGAAATTGCTTTTTTAAATGAATGTTTACTTTTCTTACATTAATAAAGTTGTTGTGTTTTGTAGAGTCGATGTTATACAGAATGATTTAACTTGCTTCATTCTGTCATATGTATCGCCTAACATAAATATCTCTACAGTCTCGTATGCGCTGCCATCAGATTGCGATGAAACTGCGGCAACATATTGCTAGCACTTATTTTTTTCTGTTGACGATGGAAAAACAAAAATTAAAATTCCATTCCTAAAGACTTGAATAATAAAATTTATAATACAGAATGAATATTATCTACGCTGTATATCTTTCAATATCAATGAATCTATTCCTTTTCTAATAAAATAAGCATTCTGTTTCTTTTATTCGGAAAAAAATATTGTTTATATCCTTCCTAATGAAGCAAGACAGTTATTTCAAATTCAAAATCATATTTCCAAAATTATTTCTTCTGCGGCAGCAACGGGTGCCAGCTAGTCTTATTTATAAATTCTAAAAATGCAAGAGTATGAGTAATTGGAAATTCATTACGCATGTAGTCGTCAACGCTGACGAAGACAAAATAGACGAATTAAGTCAAAATTGGCATTATCATACTCGAGAATATGAGTCATCGTCTCTATAGGCAAGCAAACAAGTTTGTGAAGAAAATATTTACGATAACGGTTATCTGTAAAACCTTAAATCTCGCAAACTTCCCTCATCAGGTGACGACATATGTCATTTTAATTTTCCTGTTGTTGTTGCAATGCCACTTGATCATACAAAGCCCCAATGAGCTCTTTCTAATGAAGGCAGAAGTGTGCACCTTTCGTTGTGAACGAGCACCGTTCAGGTGATAGTACGACTTTTCTCGAACACACGCTACACAACCCTTTTTTAAGGGGCGATCGAACTCATTCATACACTCATTCATCCCTCTGCAAGTCAGAATTTAGATCCAAATCAGAGACCGACTCATCTCTGATTCAGTACCCCCAGAGGTATCGTTTTGTTATGGGAACTTGGTGGACTTCTCAGTTACGACCTATTGAATGTGCCCCAACTGCCATGAGCCAACACGGTGGTCTTTGGATTAGACGAGGACAGAACCCGCGACCTTTCGGTTGCGAGACTGACGCTCTACCAACCAGGCTACAGCGGCCCCTAATTTTCCTTAAACATATTCTTCAATTTTGTTCATATTCTCTGAAATCGTATCTTGAAGGAGCGAATAAGATTTCAAATACTCATTTCATGCGGCTTAGTAATTTTATAAAGAGGAATAGAAGAGAATAAAGGGAATAAAAGAATAGAGGGATAAAGAGTTATAGTTTCTTCTTACTTTCTTCCACTTGGTCATGCCAAGCCCAAATGAGCGGAGCTTTTTCGAATGAAGGCAGAATTGTGCGCCTTTCGTTGTTGACGAGCACCGTTCAGGTGACTTTGCTCGAACAGACACGACACAGCCCTTTTGAAGGGTCGGTCGAACTCATCCATCCATCCGCAAGTCAGAATTGAGATCCAAATCAGAGACCGACTCAGTACCCCCAGAGGTGATGGGAACTTGGAGGACCTATTGAATGTGCCCCGATTGTCCTCAGCCAACAAGGCGGCCTTTGACCGAGACGAGGACTGAACTCGCTACCTTTCAGTGACGAGACGGACTCTCTACCAACCAGGCTACCGCTGTCCTTGATACAGTTTATTGAGAAAAAAAAAATGAAAATGGAATATCGAAGGAGAAACGCCCAGAATATTTCAAAAGTCAATTTCTTACATAAGAATGTTCACCCATAAATCGCTAAACTAGTGAAAGAAATCACTTTGCTTTAATATTCCACTGTCACCACATGCAGTATTCATCAGATGTTGCTCCTTCAAACTACTGCTGGTTTCACGACATGTAGAGTGTCTTTTCTAAAGAATGATTCTTCTGCCACTACATATCGAATGCTGTCTTGATAACTGGACAGCAATTAAACTTCTTTTTTTGTGGTGTTAAAATGTTGACTGAAAGATAGCCGAGGATTCTGAGTGGAAATATTGAGATCAAATTTACTTTAATTTTATATCCAATTTAAAGAAACCCGATGGATATATGGCCTAATTTTTATAACAGATTAGCTGGTACACAGCGCGTTGCTGCCGACGAAAAAAATATTATAAAGTGCAATCAATCAATAACTTGGCAATGTGTTTTCGAAATAGGACGAAGGGTACGACAGTATATAAAATACAGACAAACAAATATGCATTTTTATATATTAGATTTGCGTATTCTTTTAGAATCGGAAAACGTGGTGTTCTTTTAGAACGGTCATGAAAGAAACTATTTATTGTATCTCGTGATTCTTGTAATATCCGTTCAGAATTCCCAAATTTAATTTTATGAAATGCGATTAAAATATTTTCTTTTAAAATTGATTAAATATAGAAAACATATTTAAGTCATAAAATCGTCAATATAGTTGAAAAGAAAATTAAAATGGCGCAAAAGGATTTGCACTGCAATATATTTTGTAATTATTGCAGAAAAAAAAAACCGCCAATATTTAATTAATATTTAAAACTCCCAGTGTTGGTCCCCCCAAAATTCTCTCGCATCATCAGTCATAAAGTTGCTACCGCTGAGAAGGACATTAACATCATATAGCTATAAAATATGAACCTTTCACTTGGATTTTGCATTTCTTCTGAATCTATTGTGACTCTTCGGCGAGTGATTTGGAGTTGAATCCTCGGTAACTAGATTCAGTTGAGATTCAATTTTTTTTAAAGGTAATTGTGCTATGCCACTAGCCATCCCGTAAGTGTAAACAATAAGCTGACCCAGTTTCATCGTAGTGGGATGAATGGTGTAGGAAGGCATAAGAGACATACAGACAAAACTTCATTTTTATTTATATAGATGTCTTCTTAAAAAAAATTTAAACTAGGAAATCATACTTAAACAGCCAATAAATCAGAAACTCCATTCGGAAAAAAAAGTGTTATAAGGTTCTAAAACTTTGAAACGTCATTTGAAAAAAAAAAAAAAAAGACAATCATTAAAAACACTGTTGCAACTGCACTTAAATGTGTGTTTGGAGAATTTTTAGCTTAAAATGCAAGCACTCGTCATTCTGCGTTATCTGCACATGTACTTGACTTATCAAAATGTTTCTTCTATAACATGCAACTTTGTCACGCAATGTTTGTCTAATGCATCGTGTTGTTTATTTTGAGTCAATAAAAAAAGTCAAATTGGAAATTTCGAACTTTTATTGAAAAATAATAAGAAAATAAAAGAAATTTAAAGACAGTTTTAGATATCTCATTCAGTCATTTCGATATCGGGAGCAACATGTATTTCGCAATAAATCTTTTTTCGCATGAGATGTAAATAAGAATACTAAAGGTTATTTCATAAAAGAAAAATTAAGGCAATTTCTTTTCAGCTTATTTTTATTCCACTACTATTCCTCTTAACCTAGTTGTATGGATTCTGAAATTCTGATAAAAAGAGAGAAATTATTTGACGAAATCTCAAATGTGATATCGAAAAAGTCATTTTCAAGACGTTTTAGGAAGACAGTATTACACATAGAAATACAGGTTTTTAACCAAAGGATTTCATTATATTTTTCTTTAAAAAAACATAAACATTTTATCATACATTTGTTTCAAAGAAAATAAAATGAAATACTTTTTAATGTAAAAAAATAATTATTTGTAGTGTTGTTCGTATTTTTTGTACTTTTTTCAAAAATGAATTTGAAAAATCGTGACTTCCGAGTAAAGGTTTATAGATTCTTACCTAACATCTAAAAGGAAAGCCTATTTTCCCAGACACCATTGAAAAAAAATGAAGATAAATTAAAAAATAATACGTTAATGCCAATAGTACGCTAACAACAGTTTTATTAAGTATAAGCTATTTTCTAAATTTAAGCCCTAACTGTATAATTCGTTGCCATAAATATAATCCCCTAGTACGTAGCATTACCTTTACAGAATGAAAATTTGATTAATAATTTGCGGACAACTAAGCTCAGAAAAATATGAAAATGATGATATTCATGAACACACAAGTGCAAAACACATTAGAAACAAAAAAAAAAAATGGATTACACACTCCTTCATTTATAGACATGAAACATTTCATATAAAACTGACATGTGTAATTAGAAATATTTATCTATCCCTATAATTTCCCCTTCATAGTTTGAGAAGCGTAGGAAAATTTTATTGGAATCTCCTACATGAACATTATTTAATTCCTTTAAACAGTGATTCATTTTTTGCAAATTAAAACCATTACAGTGATATACAACAAGAAGACACACAGTTTTTACTTCAGTAGAACATTTTCTCTATTCTCTATACTATTACTGCTCATACTTTATAGTATTGTAATCCTCAAAAAATTCGAATTCGAGAGTTTGAAAACTCTCCTGATTTCAGACGTCTCTGAATTTGAAGAGTAGGTTTTCGTCCATTATGTCCATTTTAACGACCTAGGTCTCTTCGTTTTGCAGCAATCATAAAAAATTATATCCAAACAATCAACCTGACAGACTTCCTCTAACATGAACAGAATAATAGAATTTCATAAAAAAGTTTGTACAAACCTATAAATTTGAGTGCAAAGATCCTTCATCGAATTTCATCCGTTGTGTTTTTTTTTTATTTATGTTTGTTACGGACAGAGAGACAGACAGACAAAATGCTAAAAAGGCGTTTTTCAAATTCAAGGAGACTTAAAACTTGGAAATTCGACAAAATCAAAAAAAAATTACGATTAAAATACTTTCTATAATGTTTGCATTTTAGAAAGTCAAACAAGATAAAATTTTGCCTGATTTTTTTTTCTGTTAAATATCTGATTAAAATTTCTAAACAAACTTTTTCCTAATTGAGTGGCTACTACTACCACCCGAGAAGTGACTACCAGCCACATCCAGTAGCTCTAAATCTATCGATTGCACAGTATTGCGTCTTATTTAACCATGCACCTAGCCATATACGGAACACATGCCAGCTTTACAATATCAGAAATTAAGGGGAAAATTGTAATAAAAGAAAAATTAAATCTACCGTCCCAATACTTGAGAACATTATTTATTGTCATTATTCGTCATAATTAATGTAAGTCATTAACCAGTTTCAATTGGTTTGAAACAATCATGAGGTTTCTCTCTCTCTCTCTCTCTCTCTCTCTCTCTATATATATATATATATATATATATATATATATATATATGTATATATATATATGCTATGGTTGATATTTCTTCATCAGTTGCTGTTATGTTCCTTCCTTTTTGTTTTCTTAATTATTGGGTCTAATATTTTAATTATTGGTGAATATTCTTATGTAGTTTTGTTACATATATTTTGTACTTCATTTCATGACGATTTTAATGTATGCTTTGTTTTGTTTCCTTGCTGCTAAATTGGTATATCTCTTTTGTTTTAATTTTCGGGTCACGAGATTTTAATGTATGCTTTGTTTGGTTTCCTTGCTGCTAAATTGGTATATCTCTTTTGTTTTAATTTTCGGGTCACGAGGGGTCAATATTATTGGACGTTGTCCAATTCCTCACAGAAAAAAAATTCCTTATTTTAAATCTTTGTCTGAGGGTGACCCTTGAAAACGACGTCGGGCCGGATTATTTTTCTTGTTCTATTTGATATAATTTTGATTATTTTGTATTTCTTTTTAATTGGTTTACATCGCTAATACATATATATATATATATATATATATATATTCACATTCCATGAAAATAACAGATTAAGCTATGATGTCATAGTTCTACGTTAACCTTTTGAAAAACATCTGCTGTCAAAGGAGTACACGTAATGATAAAGCAATACTGGTAAAAGCAGGTGAGCCTTTTAATAAATAAAAAACGCATCTGCTTTCCAAAATGGATGCGTAATAACAATGCAATACTAGTAAAAGCAGATAAGACGTATATGCGATTGAGGTATATTTATGAATATTGCCATTAACCCTTACATAGGTGGCGCAGAGAGTGCTGCAGTCTTTAAAAAACCCTTCGCGAATTCCGAGAAAATCACGTGATTAACACTTGCTCCCGACCTAACCTTTCACCGATTCGTTTCAGATATTGTAGCTGGAAAAAGTTGATTGGTCGAAAGTTTCCCGCGTTTCTTTTCCAGTTTATCTGTGACAAGTCTCTCGTGGCGCACACAGTGCTACACTTGTGTAACAATGTATTTGTTTTTACCCTTCGTACTTTGCTATTTGATTTTTATATGGTTATAAAGCAATATTACGGTTCACAATGCTTTTGAATTATTTAATTTGTCAATCTTTGAACTTATTTGCTAATATACAAAAAGCAAATTGAGTTTATTTCAGGATTCGAAGGAGAAAAAATATAGTTCATCCTGACGATTAAGCGAGACTTCTTCAAGAGATTTCAGATGAAGAATTAAGCGAATAGGATGACGAAGAATTTGATACTGACAGTGAAGAGCAGATACATGAAATTGATCATGATTCTCAGTCTGAATTAGAAGCAGATTCTGATGAAGAAATTCAAACAAATATAAACAAAGATGATTTACTAAAATATCACACGAAACAAATAGATTATATGTATATAATTGGCATAATCGGGGAACTAATGAAGAATATGCATTGTCCGAATAAAAAATTCATTTCTTCATTGTCAAATCTATTTTTATTCCAAAGTTTCCATTAAATCGCATATAACTTATTATTTCACACATTATAAAGATCAAATTGTTGTAAATATATTTTTATTTCACTGCTTAGCAAGCATGCTATTTATTTAAATAGTGTACGTATAGAATAATACAAAAAATATGACTTTCTGACTTAAAAAATGACTGGCGCACTATGTGCGCCACCTGTGTGACTACGCAACTTTTCCCCACCTGTGTAACAAAAGGTTAATGCTTTATTCATTGCCTACGTGAGGTCGAGCTTCAGTTATTCGTTACCTTCAATTATTCCAAACCCCTCTAACGAAAACAACATCACGGTCTCACATGATAATTAATGATTGAAAGGAAAAAGAAATAGTTTTAAACATTCCATTGCAAAACAACTCGCAGCATTTTATTTCCCACAACGATGTGGGAAGAGCAGATGACTCGCGTGCATCCAACAAATAAATAAACGCGGTTCCTGAAACTTGAATGGCGGGCAGCTGAGTGCAACGCATCGAAGCGTGACCTTATTCGCGATTCGTGGCGGAAGAAACTGGAGCGACGAGCTAGACCTTGAACTTGATAACCGTTTTTCTTTTTTCTTACTGTTGCAGGTTCATTTTGCCCAGAGAGACGCGAGGGGTCCCAATAAAAGTGAGATAAGACTGCTATCGAGACAAAATCGGGGAGTGAGTTGACCCGGATTTGCAGGCCCGGACGTTCTCACTTCGTCTGGGTCTGGGCAAAATGTAACTACACACTAATTGTAAAGAGCATTTGCTTGTGAAGACAATTATAAACACACCTTGGGAAAATTTTGCAAGGAAAAAGAATGAGATCAAAAGCGGGTTGATCTGCGAATTGTATTCTTTAAAAGAAATTTAGTAACAGACACTCTGAAATTTCGAGTACAGTAAAATCTTTTTATTCGCGCTTCCTACACTGGCGTTTTCAGTATTCGCGGATTAAAAAAATGCGACCCAATTCCTATATTCGAGGCTAAACATTTCTTTATTCGCGGATAAACAATAAAATCCCATATAAAGCAGATATCATATTTCTGCATTGAAGCAGTGCCTAATTGCAGTGCGAAATAAGGCACGTGCAATTTCGATAAAAAAAACAATAAATTATTAACGTCATTGAACAATTGATAAATTATTTCACCATGTCCAATTATCAAAATATGAAAACGCTGCAAATTTATATATATATATA
>JAPMOQ010017274.1:190981-201629 GCA_026543055.1 Argiope trifasciata | reverse complement strand
TTATGAATTTTTATTAAAATGCTAGCTGATACCTTCTTCTTCTTGCATACAGCCGACCACCCCGCCACCACTGAACGTAGCAGTATCGACAGGATTTGTTGGGGTCGACTGAATACTAGCTGATACCCGGCGCATTGCTGCCGCAGGAGAAATAATCTTGGAAATATCGTTTGGAATTTGAAATGGTTGTCTTGTTTCAGAAGGAACGATATTTATTTTCTTATCGATAGTAAATATATTTATTGAAATGGAAGGATATATGAAGAAGAAGCATTAATAGTATTTATTCTATTCTACAAATAAATATTCATCGTTATGTATTAGATTTGTGTATTCTTTTAGAATTGTAAAGCTTGGTGTTCTTTCAGAAAGGAACTGTTTATGGTACCTCGTGATTCTTTTAATATTCGTTCGGAATTCTCACGTTTAACGCTATAAAATGGAATTAAAATATTTTTCTTTAAAATTGATTAAACATAGGAAAAATATTTATACCATCTAATCTTTATTACAGTTGAAAATATAATTTTTTAGAAAATTAAGATGGGGCAAAATTATGTGTACTTTTTGGAAGTTATTGCGAAAAACGCTAAAATGTTTTTAAATATTTGGTTAAAATTTCAAGCTTATAGGATTGGCTACCCTAAAATTTTCTCACAATCTCTAATAAAACTATTTCCTCACAGATAGACTTGCATAGTATTTACGTACAGTAGCACCGAAATATGAACGTCTAGCTTGAATCGAGCACCTTTACCGAATCTGTTGCGTCTCCTTGGCGAGTTATTTGGCGGTCAAGCCGTGGTTAGTAGATGCGGTAAGCAGATCTGAAAACAGTTTTTTATATATTAAATAAGTTTAATATGCCTATGACAATCCCGTAAGGGCAAGAAATAAGTATTCAAAGTTTTGTCGCAATACGATGAGCGGTACGGCAACGCATAAGCGACATATGCAGTAAAAGCTCCTTATTCGCGCTTCCTTCATTCGCGTTTTCACTATTTGCGGATTAAAAAAATGCCAGCCAATTCCTATATTCGCGGGTAAAAATTCTTTATTCCCGGACCTAATAAGTACATACATAATAATAGAAGGGTTCCAATAGGTATCCAACCCAATATCCTTTGAAAATGCCATCATCTGGATTAATAAAAAAAGTAAAATATTATAGATCTTATTACAACTTTGTCTAAAGTATGTTGTTCAATGCAAACTGCTAACATAGTCTAGATCGCGAATGGAATAGGACGAGATGGGTTTGAACCTATAGAATCAAGTGACATTCAGGAATGGCTTGAATCGCAAGATGAAGATCTGACTGAAACCGACTTGGAGGAAATGTTAAATTCACAGCCCATTGAAGATGAGGCCTCAATAAGCACGGGAAACGTGACATTTTATTTGAAAAATCTTAGTGAAGGTTTAAGAGTGGCAAATGAGCTTTGTGATTTCTTTATGAACGTCTATGGAACGAAGTCTTATTTTTAAGAGGCAAATCGTTAATTAATTTAATGCAGCTGCTGCGTATCCGTCTGAATGGAAGGAAGTTTTCAAAACTGCCAAGCAAGAGAAAACGACAAAATTCTTCAATCCATTGCCTAAGCCTTAAGATAATGAATCAAAATATCAAAATGAATCAAATATTCTTCAATTAAATTGATATATATTATATCACTCTCTTTTCCCCCTACACTATGATTCACTCATTACATGCCGCCCTCTGGCGAGTGCTTAGAGAGAAAGTCAGTTAAGCCTCTGTTATCGTTATGTGTTGACGAGTTTTTTTGTCCCCTCTCTGTTTGTGTTTGTGTGTAACGTAACCTTATATGTTTTAATAATAAATTAATGTTACACAAGAAGGCTTATCTTAATTAGGACCCACCAACCACCGGTCACATTGGCACCCAGCGTGTTTTAATTGCGTTTACATTGACGCGCAGCATTTAATTGCGCCCCTGCATTGCCGCGCAAGCGTGCTTTTAAATTTCAGTCTTCAAAAAACAGAGAAAAAGTTCCGAACACAGAGGTTTGGCTCAATTTTTTTTCAGGTAAGATCAATTCGAATGCACACCCTGTGCAAGATTTATCTTCATTGGATTATGTTAATTCCCTGCCCTGGAGGAAAAAGGCTTTCGATTGCCAAACGGATGTGTGTATGGATGATATGTATATATTCTGACCATTTACTAAGCCTTAAGATAAGGAATGAAAATGTTCAAAAACTTCAATTAAATTGATTTTTTATATATTTGTTTGTTTTTATTTTGTCACCTAAGAACGTATCCTCTATAATCCCGCATTAATGACCCTTCCGTATTTGCGGTTTTTGTATTCGCGGCATATTTATGGAACATATACCCCGCGAATAAAGAGCTTTTACTGTATTCATTTTAATTTTATCTACATATACACATGGCAATGACGTGGTGCTACTTTTTTTCATACGATTCCATTAACCAATTTGGGTCAACTCTTCGAAACTATCAAAACAACGCAACAAAATCCAAAAACGAATATCCAAGAGGGTCAACGACAGGTCTCTATTTTAAGCGTCGAGAGAAGAAAAAAAAAAAAAAAAAATGGCACACATTCGAACGTTATTAAATGAGTGAATTCGAACGTGGAGCTTCAGGTGCGAACCCCGGGGTGTTTCGAAAGTATGCATGCGCTCAACTACCGGTTTATATAATCGAAAGGAAAAAGTTCGAATGTATGTCCCGAGTCTTCGGGGTCAGTCACCCGGGTTAACAATGCAAACAGGAAAGCCATTCAGATGGAAGATGATGCGTATTCCAGCAATATATATATATATATATATATATATATATATATATATATATATATATTAACAAAATAAGACAACCGAATCAAAATAATCAATAGAAAAAAAGAAAAAAATATTAAATAGAAAAGGAATCCGGCCTGAAAACTTCGTCAGGAGCCACTTTCAAGCAAGGATTCCTAATAAGGGATTTTTTCTGTGAGGCATCGATGGACAATGGTCAAAAGTATTGACACCACGTGGCCCGAAAATGCCCCGAAAAGAGCATACCAATTTGAACAGCAAAAGACAAAAACAAAGCAAAACATTAAAAACATCAACAAATGAAACAAATATATATATAAAAAGTAAAACTACATAAGAAAAATCACAATTAATGACAAAATTAAGAAAACAATAAGTTCACAGACCTGTCCAGCCGTTCTTCCTTTCCAATAATAATACTACAGTGTAACCAAACATAAATGGGATTTATTAGCGCCATCTATTTCACTAATATTTCATTATTTCTTTTTTTTTATTAAAATATTATTACAGTAGTTTTTGGGAAAATCATTATTGTTTAAATTTTTAATAAAACTATTTGTTGCTTTTATAAAAGAAATTTTGTTATTACAAATTGTTTTAATTTTATTGAATTGTGAGAAAATTAAATTTTTGAAAATTTTAGAGTTAAGATTTGAGTGATAATTACAGAGTTTAATTATATTAAATTTGAATTCGTCTCTTTTATCATAAATACCTACTATTGTTTTTTCATTAGCAATTTCGATCCTTAAATCCAGATAAGTAGCTTCAAGATTATCATTATTTGTTTCTTTTAAAGTTAATTCTTTAGGATAGCAGTTAGTAACAATATTGGTATTATCTAAGTATATATTCATTTGTATTTTAGTTGTAGCTGCATTTGCACTCTCTAAATACAATGATTGATTTAAAAACATTTTAATTCTTAAAACTTGTTTAATCAGTAATGATTTTTAGTTTCGATTCCGGTTTTGGTTTCGTTTCCGTAGTTACTTCTGTTTCTGTTTCGTTTAAATAATTCTTTGAATATAGTATTGTGGATTTGTTTCATTAATTGGTTCTTATTCATTTACCTTTCATTTTGTGAACTTTTAGCGTGTAATTCTGAATTGAGTTTTAATTTCGATTTCGACCTATTTGGTTTCGTTTTAATTTTGTTGATCAAGAAATGTGTTTTGATTGTTTTAATAATTTTATGATTTTATATATATATATATATATATACATACACACGTATCCGCAAAGGAAGCATGAGGGGAAATTGAATTCATGGCGAAATTGTTTTATCACATCTCCTTCTTTAGTATTTTTAGTACGATCTTTATTTGAAGATCTTGTAGGAACAGAATAGGAGAAAAAGCGCTGGTCAAAGAAAACGGAACGAAGCAAAACTTCAAACACTTCAAGCCGAATATAAATAATTAATTATAACAATTAACAATAACAATTATTAACTGTAACCGAATATAAATTACCATAATAATTACAAAGGGAAGAGAAGTAGGTAAATGAAGTAGAGAATCCACATCAAAAGTTTCGTTTCGGGTTAAATTTTGAGACAAATGCGACGACTCTCCGTATTTTCACCATCACGTAAACGCAGTAACTCAAAAATGCGATTGTGTATTTAATCATATGAAATTTCGTAACTAAAATTGTAGTTCTATGTCAAATATTGGTTGGGAAAAAGAAATTCGAAACTCTCATTCGCTTTTCCAATACTTGCGTTTTAACCACATCGCAGTCATTAATCGCCAAATATCTCAAGCTATTAGGCTCTCTCGTAACTATTGTTCACGAATGGCATTACGGTTTATAATACGCAAATACATTGCTTGGAGTAACCGAGTCATTCCTGGCGAAATCATTCCCAGGTTTTTTTTTGTTTCTTCTTTCCCTTCTTAATACTTTGTTGACCTTGAATTTTACACAGAAACTATGTCATGTTACCGGCTCTTATTTTTTCATTGAATATGGGAGTAAAACGTTCTAAGCAAACTCCAATACATTTTATTTATACTGAATGAAATGAAATGAAACTTTGGACATATTTTTTATATAAAAAATTATGCCCAAGGCGAAATAGGGACATTTAAAAAATAATTATATTATAGTACAGTAAAAGCTCTTTATTCGCGGGGTATATGTTCCATAAATATGCCGCGAATACAGAAACCGTGAATACGAAATGGTCATTTATACGGAACTATAGGGGATACGTTCCTAGGTGACAAAATAAAAAAACAAATATATAAAAAGTCAATTCAATTGAAGTTTTTGAACATTTTGATTCATTATCTTAAGGCTTAGGCAAAGGTCTGAAGAATTTTTTTAATTTTCTCTTTCTTGGCAGGTTTTAAAAGCTCATTTCATTCATACTGATACCCAGCAGTCGCATTAGCAATTTGCCTCTTAAAAATAAGAATTCGTTCCAGAAAAGGATCAATGTTCATAAAGAAATCGCAAAGCTCATTTGCCATTCTTAAATCTTCACTAAGATTTCTGAAATTGAATGCCACGTTTCCAGTGTTTGTTGAAGCCTCTTCTTGAATGGGCCGTGAATTGAACATTTCCTCCAAGTCGGTCTCAGTCAGATCTTCCTCTTGCGATTCAAGCCATTCCTGAATGTCGCTTGATTCTATCTGTTCGAACCCATCTCGTCCTATTCCTTTCGCGATTTCGGCTATGTTTGCAGTTTACATTTGACAGCATACTTTAGACAAAGTTGTCGTAAGATCTATTTTACTTCTTTTATGAGTCCATTTGACGGCATTTACAAAGGATATCGGGTTGGATACCTATTGGAATTTTTTATTATTATTGTGTTTGTACTTATGAGATCCCCCATTAAAGAAATTTTTAGACGCGATTATAGGAATTGGGTCGCATTTTTTAAATCTGCGAATAGTGAAAACGCGAATGAAGGAAGCGCGAAAAAGGAGCTTTTACTGTACTCAAAACCTCCTAACGAAAGCAGGATGAAATTTTTCTATGATAAAAGTGCCTTTTTTTTTTAAATTCGAACGTCGCCATTAAAATGAAGTCTTGTGGTTTACAAAACTAAGACTGCACTGTTAGTTCAGAAACAAGAAAAAAAAAAAGTGCAATCAGGTGCAACAGCCTTCGATCAGAAGTTCCGGACGTCATTTAAAATTACAATGGAATGGAAAGCGTTTAAAAAAGAGAAATGTTTTGCTCTCAACTACGCAAATCACTTGCTTTGGAAGAATGCTTAATTAAAGTAAAAGTATGGCAAACAAGGCAACTTAATCCGAGGATGCAAAATCGCTTCCGGAGCTATTCTGCACAACCCCGCCGTCTCGGTTTCGCACCCCTCGAGTCACGGAGACCCCAATTAACTCGAGAAGAGGAGCGTGACTAATTCCAAACATTTAGCAATTCACCGAAACAATCAGATATCGATTTTTTTTCCATAATTTTTTTACTGTTTATCAGTTTTGTCATAAGAAAAACCCGTTTTGCGATTTGCCTTTCGATTGGGTTCAGATTATTATGCCAGATTCGTTTTAAGGTATCCGACTATGTTCGAACGAAATTTTTTGAAAAATTGGATTTTTCAGAATTTTTTTCTGGATTTTTTAAAAACTATTTATAGTTTTTAGATGTATTGTCAATTATAATAGCTACAAATGCAATAACAATTATTTGAAAATATAATATATTTTGAGAAATAGGAAAATTGTTAGTAAATTTTAATGAAATTGAACCAAATCGGATGACACACTACACAAAATGGTAATGCATCAATCCCTATTTTTCTTTGTAAACAAGTTATAGAATATAATGATGAATGAAAGGAAGAACCAAAATATGAGAAAAATGTTGAGATGCAAAGAAGTCATGGGAAAAGTATACACATAAATGCTTTTTATCCATTAAATCCCATATTAATTTTTCTTAAAACACCTCTAAATGAAAAAGTATTTCGCCAACGAGAAAACTTTTGGTTCATTTCATTGCCCATATTATTTAAAACATACGCAGAACTTTTTATGTAAATACCTCTATTAATTTTTCAGATATCATGTTAACGGTGGAGAATTCTTATGAAAATTAAAGTTTTGAGAAAACTGAAGTCAAAGACAAATTTTAGTTGAAAAATATTTGAGACCCTGGATGATAGGTCATGCCTTCCTTTTTTTAGAAAAGATAAACTGTTTTGGAAAGATAAAAGTATGAAATACAAGAAATAATAATTTAAAAAATCGCCAAAGTGGTCGATAACCAGTATTTTTAACGTAGTCGGATACCTTAAAATTTCAATTTGAGGAATTTGACTAAGTTCGAAGGAAAAGTTTTGAACAATTGGGTTTAAAAAACTATTTAAAACTATGGTTCTTAGATGTATTGTCAATAATAATACAAAATATTGTAAATACCAAAAAAATATTTGAGAATATAATACATTTTGAGAAATAAGAAAATATGTAGGAAATTTTAATGAAATTTAACCAAAACAGTGAACTCTCTGCGCAATATTTTTATTCATTCACAAGTTATAGAATATAATTATGCATGAAATGAACCAAATCTAAGAAAAATGTTGAGATATAAAGTAGTTATGGGTAAAAATATACGTATATATATGTATTTCTTTTCTCTAAATTGACAACTTAATTTTTCTAAAAACACCTATAAATGACTTATATTTGATAATACCAATAAAATTTTGGTCAGTTTCACTGCCCATATTATTTAAACACACGCTGAAATTTTTATGTGAATACCTCTATTAGATTTTGAGGTACCATGTTAACGGCGGAGAATTTTTTTATAAAAATAAAAGTTTTGGGAAAATTGAAATTAAAAACAATTTCAGCTGAAAAAATAGGTGACCCTGAATGATAGGTCTTATTTGTCCTAGATAAACTGATTGGGAAATAGAAAAGTCTGAACTAAAAGAAATAACAATAAAAAAAATCTCTAATGTTGTTGTAATCTGCTTGAGGATGTTCTATTTTTCTGAATTAATAATCCTTCCCCCTTTGTAAAGCACCTTAGATATGGGAATGAGAAGATCCGGGATGATAATTGATTCTTTATTATATATGATAAGATCCAAAAACATCATTTATAATAGGGCCGTGGGGGCTCGTGAGACGTAGGGTTGCAGGTTCGAGGACCGATTCCGCCGAAGAACCGTCGTGTAAGCGGGTCTGGTGCACGTAAATCTGTCGGGGCCAAACGTCTTACTGCTGGTGTGGTGTGGAGAGGGGGGGGGCAGCTCAGGTGTCGTCCTCATCATATCACCACTGTTCACAATGATGTCGCAAAATAGCCCTAGTGTTGCTTTGCAACGGGATATTTATATAACTAAGCTAATCTGAATCGTTCGTCTTTACTTATTTAATCACTTGAAGGCGACACGGTACCATTTAAATGTTTTTTTTTTAATTTTAATATTTGAAATTAGATTTTAAGTGTGTCATGTTAAATAGCATTCTATAACTACCCAAAAGAAATTTGAATTATTTCAATAGTTTTTGAAAAATTTAAATAAAAAAATGATGTTTTTTAAAACATAATTTTATAAACATGATGTTTATAAAATTAATAAACATGATGTTATTTAAACATAAACATAATAATAAGCAGAATTAATAACTATGGATTACCTACTGAGAAAACTTTGTTTCGTTTTTAACCTTTCAAAATGTCGAGAATAGGTGATATCGTTTATAAGATGACGATTGATGCAATGGCCTAGTTATTTTTTTTATTTCTTCTTATGACTTATTTATTTCGCAGTAATTTCTTTTCATTATTAAGTTCCCATAATGCAATAAATCAATCAAAGCAACGTAATTGATGTTGTTGTCGTATCCGTGTGAACACGGGTGCAGTAGCTTCTGAAGGCAAAGCCCCCGGAGCACAGGGAGACAGAAGCTCATGTGAAGATGACTCACACAATCCCTTGCACAACCTTGTTTTCCAGGAGGGCTCATTCACACATCTCACAGATAGAACAGAAGGGGAGACCAACCATGCCCGAACCAGTACTCGAATCCGGGATGCCCAGTTCACTGTTTAGAAGCGATAACCCTAAGCCATGACTCCGGCGTCGCATTATTTAAAATACAAAAAATGAATTATCTTTTCCATACCAAGCTAGCAAATAATTATTTAATTTTTTCCCCTTAACACGCAATTTTTTAAAACTATTTTTATGCATAATTTGTAATAATATTTTTCATTACAGCAATGATATTGCCATCCCTTTCAGTGTGATATAAATATTCCATTATCGATTTCTTCTACATTGTCGTAGCCGAAGATATTACGATCTTCCATTGTAACGTGGAATCCATTGCATTCCAAGATAGGAAAAATAGATGAAAGGCTGATCTAAAATCACTATAAATGCAAACTTCTTGCGATTTCATTCGTTTAAGCTCTCATTCCAAATGATACTAAATTCTAACAATAATAATGAAAGAGGCCTCTCACATTTAAAAACAGTTTCAATCAGTCCATATTGGATGAGTATAAGATCAGTCCATGATATCCATATTAGATGAGTACAAGAAAACTTCTGATGGGTCGTAAAACGAATTGAAAATGGAAGTGACTTTATCCCATGGAAAAAAAAACCTTATGCATCATTCTACGCTATAGAGACATGGGAATTATCGCTCCTAATGCAAGCATTACGTCAGCAAAATGATCCATTGTACTTTTGTTAACAATGTGCATTCATAAATACAAAGTAACCCTGCCACTCAATGCTACGCTTCACGTGAGTTGGAAATGAGCCGAAGAATGGGCAGATCACTTATGGTCCCTGTCACCCGAGACACGAGTGTCAGCATTGTTTCAACAAAGGACTGTAGGAAGTGGACACAGGAGGAAAAAGTTGAGCAAGAGGAGTCCCTTTTCATTCTAAAATGCGAAATCTTCATTCAGTAAAAGATGTTCCAACAAATGACTGTACCACCGGCAATAAGAAATACAGATACCATCATCCTTCAAGGATGATGGTATCTGTATTGTTTACCGCATCATTTTAATTCAGGGACAGTTTTCACGAATATTTTGGTTTCAGTTCTCATGTAATAAAAAAAGAAAATAAACGTGCAATTCGTCTTACAAATGAAATCGTCCGAGTTGTCAACCACCACAGGATGAAAGAGGGAAATTTTACTGTTCCATTTTTGGAACACCCCTCACTTCAAATCATTGTTTATTATATATATTTTTTTACTTCACATATAGAAATGTAATGCAAAAATTTCAATTTTTTAACCTTAGGCATAAATGGATTAAGTCTTATTACACACTGGTATATGTATTAGGTTGGTGCATAGTTTTCAGGCTTTTCTTTGGCTTTCTGTCTATATAATGTTTGTCTGTGTGTCTCTTATGCGCTATCTCACCGCTGATTGCGATGAAACTTTGACTACTTATCACTTGCACTTAAGGGATGGTTATATGCATAGCAAAATTGTAATATATAAAAAATATTTTTGGATTTGTTCGCCGCATCTATTAGCCACGGATTATTTATTAACCAAGGAGACGATCTTAAAATAGAACAAATGCCATTTATGCTTCTCCTTCATATATCCTTCCATTTCAATGAATATATTCACTATCGATAAGAAAATAAATATCGTTCCTTCTGAAACAAGACAACCAATTCAAATTCCAAACGATTTTTCCAAGATTATTTCTCCTGCGGCAGCAACGCGCCGGGTATCAGCTAGTATTCAGTCGACCCCAACAAATCCTGTCGATACTGCTACGTTCAGTGGTGGCGGGGTGGTCGGCTGTTTGCAAGAAGAAGAAGGTATCAGCTAGCATTTTAATAAAAATTCATAA
>JAPMOQ010017274.1:171834-190581 GCA_026543055.1 Argiope trifasciata | reverse complement strand
CTGAGAAAGGTTGGAAAGCACAGCACTCATTTCGCCATCTCAACGAACTAACATGGATGGCACCAACAGCGAAAGTCGCTGCAAGGATTGGTTTGCCCATTTCACATCTGACAACATTAGATAGGAAGATACACCAGGAAGAGGCCAACCATCGTATTTCGATGATCAGGCACTTTTAGCAACCGTGGTTGGAGACGAAAGCGTTACTACTCGAATACTGACTGACAGCTTCAATGTAGATCATTCAGCCATCTCTCGATTAATGAAGTAGATGGTGACTACGCTCTGGATTAATCCATAAAAAAATTTACTGTAGAATTTTTATGCTTCCTTCATCACAATAAATAATATTAAAAAGAACTCCTGACTTCTTTCACTTCTCTTGTTTACGTAATACTAATTGTTGTAACCGTGAATGTTTTCCTCGGCCCTCTATCGGCAGGAAGCGAGCGTAAAACATGATGTATCATTTTAATGCATATATGTTGAAGGTTATTGTCCTAAACAGTTTTTTCCCAGTGTAAATCATGTCATTCAATGTATTTTAACTTAATTGGCATAATTTATTGATTTTAATAGTCTACCCCGACAGAATTGAAATTTTGGCGCCCTTTCGGTCCCATAGATAGTTAGTTAGGATTTTGTGGCATAAGAGCAAAGTCTGACTATGCTGCGCCAAACATATGGTCACATAGATAGATAAATTATGCATAAAAGTTTAATGCAGAGTCAACATTTGGTAGCATTTATTAACCGCTTCCTTCTCGCTCCCGTGAAAATGACGGGGTGAAATTTCTACCTCTATTTCTCGCGCCCGTGATATTTCCGGGCTGGCGTATTCAAAATTAATAGGCCAAAAATATTCAAACAATCTACTTCTTATGCCCATAATCATGCTTATTTCTCAATATATAAGCCAGATGGCTGCCCTAGAGTATTTATTATGTTTTCAGAGATAGTTCATTTATTTTAAACTAGACGTCAGTAGAAAGGAAACTCGGTACTATTGTCCTAATTGTGATGTTGGCCTATGCATCTCATGCTTTAAAATTTATCACACAAGAAAAAGTGACAAGTATTTATTTACATTATGTGTAAATGCAATAAAATGATATTTGAATGCTTAAAACACATATTTTTTATTTTCTCTCTTTGTTGGAAAGCTAACATTCAGTCATAATAACCCAGAATGTTGGCTTTTCAGATTTTTCAAGCTAAAAATGAACTAAAAAATTAAAACTGAATGCAAATATTGAACATACACTCAGTTTTGTGTAATTTTCTAGAATAAAAAAATAGGCGCTATTAAGACCATTTTCTTCAAAATGATGCTACCGTTAAGGGATTAAGTACAATTTTTATCTTGTTTAGATGGATCTAAAAATAGAGATACAAAAATATATAATTTTAAAATTATCTTTTAATGATCTAGGAAGATTTAAAACTTGAGGATACCATAAAAATTTCCCCCCATATCGAATTGTTTGACGATAACAATATTTTTTGTTCATTTACAAGATGAGGCCCAATGAAGGTTTTGGACAAACATAAATCAATCCGGAAGTTACACAATAATTTCAATAATATAAATGCTACATAAAATGGAGATTCAAAAATTAACGTGAAAAAGCAATACTTTCCGGGTATATTTTAAGATTCAGTTTGCGCCGTTAATATTTTGATATCCACGTTACGACCTAATTTGAGAAGACGAGAAAAATATATCGCTCTGTCATTACGATGATTTTGGAGGATCAATAGTATACTCAAATACCCACGATAAATTGCGTGATATCGAATGCAGTTTTCGACTTCATTCTAAGTGCAAATGAGTTCGCTACAGCCGAAATCCATTACCCAAGACACAGCTTTTATTCTAAAGATAGACAAATAGTATCGGCTCTACTACAGCACACTACACCAAACTACAGAACTGTTTTTGTACAATAACAAGGACATCTGATTTTCATAAGGCATACGTTTGTTTAAATGTATCGCGGGTAATGAAGTGGTTTCGCTGTTTTCTGAATTGACAAAAACGCCGAACCCTTTAGAAAGAAACAAAAATTTTTTTATCCTCTATTATTCTAAGGTGCTTCTTAAAATACATAATGGTATAGATACGGTTAAAGTTGTGAATCATAGCAACGGCACCAGATAGTGAATGAAGGGCGAAGTTCAAACAGTACAGAACAGAAAATCACTCTTACGTGACTGGTGCCAATTTCAATTGCGCATATTATTGGAGTTTCAAGTGCCCATATTGCTCAAGAAAACCATCAATATCGTGGAAAATAATTCGCTGATATATTTTTCATTTGCGCACATTATTGGAATTTCTACTGCTTATATTATTGGAGGAAACCATCAATGTCGTGGAAACAATTCCCAGATATATTCTTCATTTGAATGATTTGTTAACGTTCAACCTTAAATTGGGATAGAATTAATTATGAACAATAACAGGAATAATAGTATTATTATTGATTTTATATTACTATTTGATTAATGATGTGCAGCAAAGTGCCATTTAACCGGAAAGCCATCGATATCGGAAAACATACGGTGCCTTGTTTTGGAATTCCCAGGTGGGAAGACTTGGTGGCATTGAGGTGATTAAATAAGTAACCACGAACGATTCAGATTAGTTAAGTTATATTAACATCCCGTTTTGAAGCAACACTAGGGCTATTTTAGGATGGACCTCGCCATTCTAAGCCAGGGTCAGATGGCGAGGACGAACACCTGAGCTGGCACCCCACTCTCTACACCACATCAGTGGGAGAACGTGTGCCCCCGACGGATTGAACGTGCACCAAACCCGCTTACACTACGGTTTTTCGGTGGAGCCTGCAACCCTCGAACGATTAGAAAAACTATGAAATAATGCCGCATTCAAATACTGAATGGATTGAAGGGGAAATAGACGATGAATCCAAATAGACAATGTGAATGACAGAGTGAACCCGAGAACTGTTTATTATTCTAGACGCAAATCTAATTTAAGAGTGCTCTCCTGTTTTGAAAAATTCTACTGCAGTATTCAAATGTTTTACTTTTTATTTCCTCAGATATGAAAAAGAGAAAAAATATTATGAAATTCGAAAAATTCGAGACTTTGCAACTACCTATTTTCTTTTAAATGTTATTTTAAACATGAATTGAAAAATAAGATATATTTCTTAACTTTCGACTTAGAAATCCAGATTCATAGGATAATACTTTAAAGAAAATTAATTTAAGGAAAAAAACCTTTTCTAGAGCGTTTCAGTAATTGAACTGTCATTCCATTATCAATCAAAATTTCACAAAAATTATCAATGTTTTTCTTCTTTAAAAAGGAATTCGTAACACTTTTTGGTAAAAGTAATTCTATATAACATAAAACCAGTAGCAACTTTACTAGACAATGAATAAATTAGAAACATATAGCTCTCCCTTTGCTATAAACTGTTGGCTAAATGATAAAAAACGGTTACAAATCAATATTAATCTCCAGAAGTTATAAGAGATGCAGGAAAATTAATAGTAATTTCATTAGTAGTTTCTAATTTCACAAAAATTCTCTTTCGGTATCAAATGAAACATTTTTATACATATGCACTTTTCATGCCTTGAGATTTGAATTGTTCATTATTATTCATTTTGAAACCATGTATACATGCAAGCATTTATTTTTTTAAAAAGCAGAATGGCCGTTTCGAAGAGACTTTCGATTCGTTTGCGTCTTTTTGGTGCTTGTGTAGAAGCAGGAGCGACACACCACGACGCAGAGTGGAATGAACATTTTATCCCTGGTCATAATACTGACAGGGAAAATATTTGTTCACAGTGCTAATACAATGCTATTTAGACAGGGATTTTCGCTCGAACCAGGAAAGGGAAACACAGCGATCTTTTAAAAGGGATTCTGTCAGGTCAGCGGTATTTTGTCGCTTTACTCGGAGAAAGTCCGACTTTTAGCGGCCATTTTAAGAGGCTTCTGTTGAATTAATGAGATACACAAAGTGGAATGAGAGAAGAGTCTAGAATGAAGTTAATATGGGCTAAATGGAGCTAAACATTAGGAGATTAAGCAGTATTATTTAATCAGAAGCAATTCGCATAGCTTATAAAAACAGAAATGAATAAGATCGAAAATATTATTAGTTCCTATAGTAAGCAGAAATCAGAGGAACGGATGTTACCACTCGCGGAGAGAAAATACTACTGAAATTATTCTAAGTATAGCTAGCATACTAAAAATAATCTTGAAAAAAGAGCAGAAATGTTATTCAACTAAAATTTGTTACATATCTAACCCTGAAGATATAAAGTTTTTAAACATGATAGATGTGTGGTTGTTCAAATAACTTTAATTTCCCTTGCAATTTGATTTTTATATACTTTTTATCTCCCGAGTTATGCATAAAAAATTAAGCTGCAATCAATTTGGCGAACCAACTTTGAAATTAATCAGAGGTGATTGTTATTGGATAATATTTTCTTTATTACAGTTAAAAGATAGCAAAGAAGGGGTCATCTCATTAGATAGATGCTCCTGATATCAGGCGAGGGTAGTGGCAGTGAACGTTTTAAAAGGTTGACTTCCAACTATGTGACAACTCGTGGATTGCGTTCTTTTCTGGGACCAAACCATCTATGTTATTGGAAGACACCTTCTCTACTGCAGTTAAAAGATAGCAAAGAAGGGGGTCATCTCATGAGATAGATGGTTCTGATATCAGACGAGGGTAGTGGCAGTGAACGTGTTAAAAAAATGGAAGAATAAAACGCAAAGCATTTTTGGCATGTCAAGGTCCACGTCATTTCAGTGACCCTTTCCTCCGGATAAAAAGAGTGTCAAACTAAAATTATTCTTCTTTCTGGTGAAAGCAGATAGAGGTGATGACCTGTTTAAAAAAAATCTCCCCTTTCCCCCTGACGAGAAATTCGTCCGCTTAGATCCGTTCCACATATGGATCTGAGCGCAATGAACCACTGGCAGAAACTGATAAAACTTCTCCGGTATCGAAAACCGTGAAGGTTATAGTTTTGTTCCTGCCTGATGGTGAAAGGGAAAATAATTTATTCCCTTCCTGCTCCTCAAACCGGACACGGACATGTTTTTCCCTCTCCCACTTTTCCCTCACGACACGAAAAAGGTTGTTGACACAAATAACGTAGGGACGACCTGCTTCGTTTTGTTTCGGTTCTTCATTTCCAGTTTTTTTCTTCTTCTTCCAATCTAATCGGCAATTAATGAAATATGTAGCAGGATTTACAGAGACCCTATAAGTGGGTTACGATGCTATTTCTAGAAAAGGTGGCCTACTAAACATTCAGCACCGTTGTTGTTTTGTTTTTGAAGTCGGATGGCGATTGGCGGACGGAGGCTTTTGGGGTTTATATTGAAACGACTTCATTTTTTAACTCTTTCTTAAAAATAGGAAAAGCAGGCTCCATGGTAAATTTATTACACTCACTCGGGTTCTGTTTTACAATATATTTATTTACGCATTTCAAGAAAATTCGTACTATGGAGCAGAAATGGCAAACCAATGGTACTGTGATACAATATTTTGGGCACAGCATCAGTTAAAATAGTTTGCACGGGACTGTATTTGATGAAAATTTTGAAATGCAATTGATGCATTTCCAGTCTAGTTCAATGTGAATTCAAAAATTCATTGAAACAATGAAAAAGTTGGAATGGATTGAAACAGAAAGCAACATAGGTAAAAATGCCATTTTGAAAACACGAAAATTCGACTCAAACTATTTTAAAGAGCTGACTCATGCTGGTTTAATCGCATTTTTATCGTGCCTGCGAATCATTATTTTCAGAGAGGAATAGCACGAAAGACTTGCTTAGAAACCGTTTGGCACATGACTCCCATTCAGCATGCATTCTGCTGAAAGTGATATCTCAAGTTATTCGTTACAAGTGATACAAGTTATTCGCCATCTAATCTGCAACAACAGAAGTCTTACTTCAATTTGAATGACACGTATAATTAACACATTTACCACTATACAGTGCAAAATGTATTTTTTCGTAGTAAATAAAGAGTTTTATTATTTTCACAATCCTCACAAGTCAAAATTATTTGACGGCACGTCTATATCTCATTAAATATTTCTTTAGAAAAACTGACACGTGGATCCATGAATGTTCACCACCACTAGTATTGGTTGATTGGTTTTTTATGGCGCAAAGGTCAATACTGGCCAAGCTGTGCCAAACTCATAATAACTTAAAATATTTTTAAAAGTAAGGAAATATCATTAAAGTAAGAGGATGTAAAATTAAAATAATGAAGTGAAAATATAAATTAGATATTATGCATGAAATGGATTTCAAGTAAAAAAGAAAATACATTAACATGGTAGGGTTCTCCAATTATGTCTTGCAAATTTGGATAATCGCTGTCGAAATATTTTATTCTTAGAAGGCGATATTTAGGACATTCACATATGATATGCCGAACAAAAATTATGTTTTTTTTTTTTTTTTTTTTTTTTACATTAACATTTTACACAAATTGGAGCTGCATCTGAATGAAGCAAATGTTTGTGAGTAAAATAAGTATGGCCTATGCGAAGTCTTGTTAGCACAACACTCTTTCTACGGCTGAGAGAGTCATTCTTAAAACCAGAGATAGAAGGTTGGATGGAGTGCAATTTATTACTAAGTTGAGAGTCCTAAGTATGCTGCCATATACGAAGCGAACATTGGTTTACAATTTTTTCTAAGTCTTGAAACGGAACAAAACTATCTTCATTTAAACTAGCTGTTTTTGCGGCAGCATCATACCACTCTATACCTCTGGTATTGAGAAAACTTCATTTACAGAGAGCACGATGGAAAATGATTATCAGGAGATTACAAATTGCGCAATATAAGCCTCAATAGCATTTTAAAAAATTAATTGGGGGATTTAAAATAATATAGAGTCAATTTTAAAAACATTAAAATATACATATAGAATTTAAAAATTGAATATGCTAAATCTTGAAAACAAACAAAAAAAAAACACATTAAGGATTTGAAGATTGTAAATAATTAAGTAACAAAAATATCAAACTCTTCAGAATTTAAAAGTTTATAAAATATTTATACAATAAAAATTAATTCATATAATTAAATTTCACAAACCTATTTCCATATACCTTTTTAAAGCCTTACCTAATATACCAAGACAAATGTAGCTGAATATGCCATCGTAATCATGTTATTAATGGGTTTTATTAAACTAAATCAAGAATACCAAAAATATTACGCAGCTATGAGAAAGATGTATTTTTGATTAAAGAGATCTTATGCACATAACATATAACATGCGCATAATTTTAATTTAAAATAGCCCATTTATAATGCTGCACTAATATTAGTGGTGGAAAGAATATAAATAGATTTTTTTTATAATTCCCTTTGGACACATGACCTCAAACATGCATGAAAGTGTGGGAAAATCTGAAAATCTGAGATATCAGCCAACTGCATTTGTGGCACACAATCGTTATCCTCACATAAGAAAAGAATTTCACAATTATACATCTATAGCACTATATATGAATACAATTTGAAAATAGTTTACCAAACGTTTTTTTTTTTTTTTAAATTTATTTTTCTACTTTGAATGTGTAGAATTGGCAACAACTGCGAATTCATTTTGACTGACGCTGTCTTTTGTCAGGTGACAGAATAGCCGTGATTTGTTTATTTTTTTAAGTCTTTCAACAGAACTAACATCTGCTCCGTCGCTTAAAGTTATTCCTCATGGAAGTGACGTCACGTTTTCAACTACTTCCTCGTTTCGCGCGGGAATCATCGGAAGACACGGCGAATCGCACTTCAAATGTCTGTAGAAACCACTCATATTAGTCAGGAAGACATCCAAAACTAGACGAAGCTAAAATATCAATAAGTATTTTGTAAGAAAAAAAAATGTATTCCCTTCCGGTTCCAGGTTAGGATTGAAAGTGGCCAAAGTTCGTTCCATTTAACACTAAAGGTAACGCTATCTGTATCTGAATGCATCATTAACATGCATCTTTTTTATAATTCCATGTAATGACGTACTAAGGCATAAAACACTCAAAATAAATATAAATACATTTGCTAAAAATAATTTTGTTCCAAACTTCAAAATCTTTTAAAAGTTTTCTGAAGAAATTATTTTTATTGAATTTTTTTTCTACGTCTTGGGCATAAGTTTATAATTCATTATAAACTTAATGAATTATAATTTAATGAGTAATAGTGAATTGCAACAAATATTTTTATGAAATTATGACACTTTTTTCAAACTCAAATTCTTCACTTCACTCAAATTCACTACCGAGTAGCGTTCTTTTGAATAGAATCAAATTAATTGAAATAAAATTGATAACTTATAGCTAGGCTTTAGAAATATTAAAAATATATTGCCATAGACAGAATACAACAGCCTCGGAACCGGTGGGTTTCAGGTGCGAGACTCGATTCCACCGAAGGGGGTCTCTTGCACGTTAAATCTGTCAGGTCAAATGTCCTCCCGCTGGCGAGGACTGGAACTTTAGGGAGGAGGGGGTGCCAGTTCAGGTGTCGTCCTCGTCATCTGATCTTGGTTCAAAATGACGAGGTCCATCCCAAAATAGCCCTAGTGTTGCCTTAAACGGGACGTTAATATAATTAAATAGAACACAACAGTACTAGAAATGAAAAGGTAAATAACGCTAGCTCTCACGCACACAGACATAATCAGATTGCGTATTATTAAATAAGAGGGAAATCATTTACGTAATTCCATCTTTACAAATATGTGTTAAATTATCTGTATCTGTACTTATAATAAAACACAGTGTGTTTGTATGTGTTGGTGCTCTACAGAGCAACCTATAGTTACCAAATTTGACACATATATACCTTGGAGGTCGGGAATGTGCACCTGGAGTCCCTTTTTTGAAATTTCAACTAGAATTTTAATTATTAATTAAAAACAAACTTTCCCGCAAAAATTCTTTTTGTTTCCTCACCGCCAAATGAGTGAGAATTTCGTTTTTTTTTTTTTTTTTTTTTTTTTTTTCCCCTTCAAGCTATAGAGGTTAGGCTTAACATATTTTCGGCCGATTATTTCAAACGATTCTGTTTATTTTCTTGATGTTTGATGCATTTAAAACTAAACATTGTTAATAAATCGATCTGTGCAAGATGAATCTGAGAAAAATTCGTTAAAAACTTATTCATATATAAATTAAGAAATATATTCTTTAGTGCCCATAAGGTTTACATACTCAACGACTCTGTTTTCAGTACTCATATTTAAAAAAAATGCTCGGATTTTAAAAAATGTTCCTATAGTAATAATTTCACTTTGATTTAAAGCATACATTCTACGGGAACTAACAGAAAATTAGAGAGATACATTTTAAGTTATGACTGTAGGTCTTTATAATATTCTGAATGAATTATATCGCTATCAAAATTTGAAACTTTAAAATAGTTTGAAGTAGCAGCTAATAAAATAGAAGTTAAATAAAATATCCAATTATTAATATTTTAATTAGCAACAAGACTGGCGTACTAGCTGGTTGCCAAAGACGGCTAGTATAAAATAAAATTCATAAAACACATTGATTAAAAGCTGAAAATAGATCTTATAAAAAAGTTTAAAATAAAAGATTTGATCAAGAAATTAATCTTTTTTGCAAACAATCTGGCAGTGAATACATCTTTAATCACTTGACATATGAATTTACTTAACTTCCTAATTAAATGACGAATTAAATAGCTTCCTCATTGGAATATTTGGTATTATTTTTATTTAATAATAATATAATTCAAGTGACTTTTTTTTCATTTTAAATTATTCAGTACATTTTGCTTAGTTGCAGATAAAAAATTCAATCATTCGATGCGCGTCTCAGACACATTATTGTATGCGGAGTGGTCAAAGTAGATAATGAAGCAGCTATTGATGAGGCCAAATCAGTTCACCTTCTATTGAATGAGCCTCGAAGCAGTGAAAAATACACCGGGGGAGAAGTTAATCACTGAATGAGATTTCGAAAACAATTTTCACAGAAACTGCTCTGAGCACCCGGATGTGAACAACCTATTAATTCCGAAGAGGAATTATTAATAGAAACTGATAAAAGCATAAAGAAGCACCAATAAAAATATATAACGTGAAAAAACCGGTCCATATTTCACAGTAAAAACTAAAAACCGGAACACAGAAACTTCACGCTCTGTTACACTAAGCTGAACATTTTTATGCGAGTTATTTTGATTATAAATATCATGTTCATCTCTAAGATGAATGGTGCTCTCGAAACAGGTTTGAAAAAAAGTTTTTCCCCCCACTATCGAAGAATCAGTTACCCATTACTTTTAAGATTATAACATATTCTTGTCACTAGATCCTTTTTAAATCCCCATAAAATATATTTAATTATGAAGAATTTATTCTATAAAATAACTAATCCTATCATATAATAGAACAACTTAAAAATATTACAGCAGAGCATTTTTTTCTCATTTAAGAAATGATGTATGAGATGAATGATTAGAAAGGAGAAGATTGAGTAATGATGAAGATTTGAGGAAATAATTAAGAAATGATAAATATTGAATAATTCACTAATGAAAGTAAGAATGTTATGAAGGAATTATCTTTTTTAGCGAATTCTTTATTTGATTCACAGCAAATGTCGATTCTCTAATGACAAAGAAATATTGTCTATTGCATGGCATTGCATTGGATACTGTGCCATGTTCAGATGTTTAAAACTCTTTACGATTTAAATCGAGCAAAATTACCAATGAATTGCTGTTTAGAATTACAAAAAGCACGCTTACGTTTTAAAATGTCATTTCTTAAAAGGGCTTTCTTTCCAGAACTTTATAAAATTTTAGGCATCTTTATTTATATTAATATTTACGAACCCATTTTGGGATTTTATGGTTTGGTTAAAAAAAAAAAGAAAGGAAACCACTTACATTTTAAAATTTTACCTTTTTTACAATTTAAAATTCTCCATTGTGTTATTTATTCTTTTATCATTCAAGTTAACACTCTTTAATTACTATATAACTTATTATAATAAAATCAAAACGTCTAAATTCGTGTTCGTTGCAAAAATTCAAACCGTTGAATTAATTTTCACCAAATTTTGTTTTAAAACGCCATGACGGATAGCAAAGACTTGAGTCTCTAATATAAAATTAAATATTTAATGACTTGTTAGTCTTTCATAAAAAGTCATTAAATAGTTAAACTAAAGTTCCACTGATTTATGCAGTTATATACAATCACACAGGCGGGTTTATTTAATAAATGAATTTAAAAAATCGATATATAATTAAATTTCTATTTCCTTACTCATACTTAAAAAATGTTTTCTTTGATTAGCAAATTATTTTGAGATATCGCATAGTTTAAAAAGCTGATTCAAAATTTGGCCATTGAAGATTAAAATTATTTATTGAAAACGATCACTATCGTATTCCACATTTTAAACACATATTTCAATTGAAGCGCAAAATATTTAAATAAAGATATATTAACTATCACACACATAATATAAACACGTATTCATAAATAAACACAGATTTACAGGCCGCCTTTGGTAACCAACTAATTCGCATATGCTGCAAGATTAAATATTTTTCGTAAGCCTGAAACCTTTCTTTTCTGCGTACAATGTATCTTCCAATTTTAACTAGCTTTTTTAAATGAATGCGGCAGGCATTAATTAATACAAAAATATTTTTTGCTGTGACAAAGTGTTTTTTAAGATTTCAATACGGAAAAGAGATGCAAAAAACAAATCAATAAAAATTTCTCTGATTTATCGTACATTTAGTTTACTTTTAAGAAGATTTATAAAATGTAAAAAAGGTTATATTTTATTTTGTTCCGATCAATAAATATACATCCGAAAAAAATTATGGGATCCAAATTTTATGCAGACTTTGATCCAAAAATTACTTATTTAGTGAAACATTCTTGACACTCAAACATTTAAATCGATAACCAAATACTATCTCCTTCTTCTTACATACAGCCAACCACCTCACCACCACTGAACGTAGCAGTATCGACAGGATGTGTTGTGATCGACTGCTGAAACCCCAATACTATCTGTTTGCTAACCGAGTGACAATATTTTGAGCATCGCTACTTCAGGACAATCAACAATTTCGGAATATTTGATTGGTCAGCTTTGGGGAAACTCCGGGCGCTGATTGGCTTATCTGCTTTGAGACAACCAATGGAAAGGTTTAAAATAGCGAGCTTTTATGGGATACTAATATTCAAATTTTTCCTGAAGGTACAAGATTTGAAAATTATCTAATGTAATTAGAATTAATCATTTTAAATAAAAAATAATTATGCTGAAAATATTAAATTTATGAAAAAATAATTACCTGGAAATGAGTTTACTTAGCTTTAAATTATTTAATTTAATATTTTTTTTGTCGCATTTGTTATTTTTTTCAGAGAGAGAAGAATTTCAAGTTTTTCAAGCAAATATTGAAGTGTCGAAAAGCCTTAAAGGAGGTTTTATGCTAATTAATGTAAAAGTTAATTTTTCATTAATAAAAATATAATATAAGGAATGAATTTTACACAAGCATATTGTATAAATTTAATGAGGCCACGGTGGCCTGGTGGTAAGTTCTCGGCTTCGGAACCGGAGAGCTGCAGGTCCGAGGCCCGATTCCACCGAAGAACCTCTGTGTGAGCGGGTCTGGTGCACGTTAAATATGTCGGGAACAAACGTTCTCCGGTTGAAGTAGTGTGGAGAAGGGGATGCCAGCTCAGGTGTCGTCCTGGTCGTCTGACAGCGGCTCAAAATGACGAGGTCCACCCCGAAATAGCCCCAGGGTTGCTTCAAAACAGGACGTTAAACTTAACTAAACTGTATACGTTTAATTGATTTTGACATTTTTTAAAGAAATTTTGTTAAAAAAACAACGGAAAAAGGGGGTCCAATGTGCGAACTGCAGCACTGATAATGGCAGAACATTGAATTTTCTCTAAAATGTGCTAGGAATTTAACCTTGACTTTCTCATCTATCGCTTTTCAAATAAAATTTTATATTTAAAAAATTCGTTTAAATTTCGTTCTAAAATATTTTAAACATAAAATTTCATTTCAAATCATATTTCGACTTCAAATAAGGAACTTGTTGATATCCAATATTTGTTAAATTGTATGATTTTAACAAAAGCACTCTAAAATTAGTAAAATAAAAAATCGAACATTATTGAAAATGAATTTGATTATTGCTTACTGAAATTGCCCAATGAGCCAAAGTAAACATGATGAACAGGAATCATTTTGTACGAAGAAGAATAGCGAATTGAATTTTTTTAATTTTTTTTTTTTTTTTGTGAATAAAATTTACGACTTCAAGGAAATGGAAAAAATGGGAGTGCGAAAATCTTTTAAAGACGAATACTCACGTTGTGAGATTTAGATTTGATATACAACGCATGTACAGGTCTTGACACAGGCCTCATTTCATAAAATGCAATGAAAATTGACCTTTTCACTAAAACTTACTAATTCTAACAAGCTGACATCATTTCACAAAACTAACATATTGGATTTTGATAAAAAGTCAAAGTTATCATACTTTCGTATTGATTTTCCCCATTACATATTACATAGAAGAAGTTTCCTTATTTTACAAAAATAGTTTTTGATATTTCGAAAAGATCTTGATATCGTGATTCTTGTATTAGACGAAATTTGTCACCAATAATTTCTATAGTATTTTCAAAGATTGTATTAGATGAAGTTTGTCACCAATAATTTCTATAGTATTTTCAAAGATTGTATTAGATGAAGTTTGTCACCAATAACTTTTACAGTATTTTTAAAGAAGGAAATAGAATTAAAATCAAAAAATATCCCCATTAATTAATGAGTTGACAAATTTGATCTTACATTAAATTTTTCTCCGTCTAAAGTTTATTGAAGTTATTACAATTAAAGATCAGGGGGAATTTTCAGCGGTTTATTCTGGTTCGTTGTATGCGTGTTTTAACCCTTGAAGGATTCTGAATACAATTGATGGTCATTGCTTAAGCTGTTATTAAATAAATAAATTTATTAAGCTTAAAATTTCTATGGAAAAAGATTGAAATCTTTTATCGCTAACTTCAAAATATAATCCGAGATTTTTATTGATAACGTGATTATATTAATATTCATGAATGAAGAATTATGCGTATTAATATAATCACGTGATTATATTAATACGCATAATTATTAATGAATGCCCATTAATATTAATACTAATTGTAAAAACATAATTTTTTTTTTTTTTAGTTCTTTTTTTTTTTTTTTTTTTTTTGCCAGTCAAGAAAATTGAAAATTTTGAAAATCTAAAATTCGTTTTAAACCGGTTTGAAATTTTTAATATAATGCGCATGCATCAACACTAAAAAAAAAAAAAAAAAAAAAAAAAAAAAAAAAAAAAAAAAAAGCGGGTTTTTTTTTCCAAGATTGACTAGAGTCGCAAAACTCAAAATTGAAAATAAAAATCCCCTTTACGCTTTATTCATTGCCTGCATGGTTCCGAGCTTCAAAAACCCCAAACCAAAACAACATCATGTTCTCACAAAAAGGAATGCCACTTTTGGAAGCAGAATAACGAGCGCTTCTAGCTCAACGTGATTCACAAATGATAATTTATATAAAATTTTGATGTAAACCCTATTTTTATAAACACAAACTTCTAATTTGTGTTACCATGATACAGTTTCCTAATGGGTTAATCTTAGAACAGGTGACAAATCCTTCAATGTTTCCCACTTAAGGACGAGTGAAGTGATTTTTTCCCATTGGCGGAAACAGAAAATACATTTATCAAAACTGTTATGAAACGCGAGTGAAGATGTTTTGAAAATATTACAAAAATTAAATTATTCAATCTTTTTCCGAAAAAAAAATTATATTTCATAAATAACATCTATGTTGCCATAGCTCAACCTTTTAAAAACGCATCTGCTTTCAAAGTATACGTAATATCGATAATGCAATTCTGATAGAAACATATTAAAAACTACAGGCGATTAAAAAGCGTTGATGAATACTGCCATTTATGCTTTATTCATTGCCTACGCGATTTCGAGCTTCGATTACTTGTTGCTTTCAGTTATTCAAAAATCCCTAGACAGAACAATATCGTGCTCACGTATAATTAAAAAAAAACCGTCATCTATACTTATAATAAAGCTCAATGTGTGTGTGTGTTGGCGCTCTACAGGCCAGGCCGTTGGACCTACAGTTACCAAATTCGGTACATGTATACCTTGGAGGTCGGGAATGTGCAACTCGGAGCCTCTTTTTTTGAATTTTTAATTAGAAGTGGAATTAATTAAAATTTAAGCGAAATTTCGACGTTTTTCCGCTATTACTTCCGAAAATATGATCACACAAACATGAATTTTACATCCATTTAAAGATTAAAAAATTAGCTTTCAAATGGTATCAGTGTTTTAATGCATAACTTAAACTTCTATTTTTAACGAATTTTTAAAGAAATATTTTAACCATGTTTTTTTAGCACATGACTGGATAAAATAAAAGAAAACAATGACGGAAATTCAAATTAAAAAAAAATATATCAACGCAAATCAAATCTCAAGAAATGCAACTTTTCGCACGTGACCGGATAAAATAAAAGAAATATAAAATGTGATATTTTCTAAAAAAATAAATGCAAAGCAGAGGTTTCTATAATCGTTTGCTATATCTAAATAATTAATTCAACAAATCTTTATTTACGGTAAACCTGATTGAATTTAGACAGGATATGCATTGAAATCCCGACTTAATGGCCTATTTCTATAACCATTTGCAATATCTGTATCATTAATTCAATAAGTGTTTTCCATTATTAAATGTATTTTCTAAAAAAATAAATGCAAAGCCAAGGTTTCTATAAACGTTTGCATCATCTAAATCATTCATTCAATAATTTTTTTTCCTTTTTCGCTTTCTTTTAAAAAAAACATATTTAATATTTTGGCAGCAGCACCGAAAAAAACATTTTTAATTTCAGGCCAATCAATGGCCGCAATTACTTCAAGGCTAATGAATATGCGATTTAATTGAAAATTTTAGAACGCATTACTCATGGCGAACCAGCTGGTTGCCAAAGGCGGCTAGTCTGCTATATTCTCTAAATTTATGACCAAGACTTAAAAAGCCTAGATGACTCGGAAAATTTTACTATTCAATGGAACTGCAGCACATCTGCATAATGCACAACCACTTGCTAAAGAATTTCAATACCACGTCAATACCCGTATCATCTGTTCCGCCCAAAGACGTAATGCATAATAAAGGTGTTATATATCCTTTATGTTATAAACAGTATGAATCGCAACGCAAATCGGCCGGAACAGTTACAATTCTTAATTATTTACAGAGCATTGTTAAAGCGCAGCTATTTTTATCACGATTTTAAACAAAATATTCAGAAACTACTCTTTTTACCGGATAATGTAATCTGTGAGAAGAATTTTCCTTTTAATTTCATGACATTTCTTTTATATAATACTACTGGCACCCGGCCCGTTGCTGCCACCGAAACAATTAATATTAAGTGCAATCCATCAATCATTTGGCCATGTTTTATCGAAAGTGGATGAACGGTTCGACAGTACATAAAATACGAACAAACAGATATTCATTTTTGTATATTAGATTTGTGTATTCTTTCAGAATTGTAGTGCTTGGTGTTCTTTCAGAATAGTAATGAGAGAAATTGTATCTCGCGATACGTTTCATATTCGACCAGAATTCTCAAGTTTAATGATAGAAAATGGGATTAAAATATTTTGTTTTAAAATGGATTAAACGTAGAAAAATATTTATCCATAATATCGCTAATATAGTTGAAACGGTATTTTTTGAAAACTAAGAAGTTGCAAAATTAATTATATTACAATTTTTTTTGATAGTTACTGCGAAAAACATTTTTTACAAACCCAAGCGTGTCTCTCCCCAAAATTTTCTCGCATCATCTGTCATAAAGGGGCTGCCTCTGAGAATGACTTGCACGATATTTACGTTCGATAGCAACAAAATATGAGCCTTTCAGTTGGATTTAGCATTCCTGTAGAATGTATTGTCTCCTCAGTGGGAGATGAGTCCTTGTTAAATAAATGGGCCGTGGTGGCCTGATGGTAAGGTCTCGGCTTCAGAACCGGAGAGTTTCAGGTTCGAGACTCGATTCCACCGAAGAGCCGTCGTGTGAGGGGGTCTCTTGCACGTTAAATCTGTCAGGCCGATCGTCCTCCCGCGGGTGTGGAGAGGGGGGTGCCAGTTCAGGTGTCGTCCTCGTCATCTGACCGTGGTTCAAAATGACGAGGTCCGTCCCAAAAGAGCCCTCGTGTTGCTTTGAAACGGGACGTTAAAATATAAGTAAAATAAACTAAACTTCATCCACCCTGATAAAGTTACTTAAAAATCATTTTAGGGACAGAAAGCAGTAATAAAATGGAGAATATTTATCTGCTATGAATGTTATATCAGAAGAGAGACCGTTTTTTGTGAACACAGATGCGAACATCAGAATATTCAAAAATTGCATCCTGTTTGAAGCAACACAAAGTGCTTGTTATCTCTAAAGAGCAATGAAAAATTTATAGTTCCACATTTCAAGTTAATAGCTCAGATTTATGATCATGGCAATTTCGATTACGTTTTTCCGTTTGTGTGTCTTAAACGTTTATAAATCTTTTTATTCTTAATCAATTACCCTGAGCAGTAGTTTGAATTCTTCACCACCTTTCAATAATTATTTCTACCTGAAAGATAATTAGAAAATTATTTCACTGGATGTTGTTAAAGAAAATAATAAAGTGGTAGTTTCGGTTGTCTCAAATGAATCTTCTTAATTTTAATTTGGTACATATTACGTGTCAGAAATAATTTTAAAAAAAATTCGAAATCGGAAATTATTAAATGATTCCAAATCTGGTACAATAAAAAAAAGGCCATGAAAAGTGTTGATATATATTTATAGCATGATTTTAAGAAGGAGTTATGGGAGTTTTGTACAGATTTTTATTGTTCGTATTTTAACGAAATAGTTCAATTTTTTTATCTTTTGTGCTAATTGCTTTGCTTCCTCCATGACGAGCAAACAGATAGAAAAGCAGAAAGCAAGTGAGAAAGTAATTTGAGCTTATGTGGTTTTAAAAAGGAATTTGCCTCCACAATATTTGGATTCCTTTGGAAAAATAATAGCCCGGGCAATTCAGAAGTTTTATTCGAGTGTATTCTCCAAGATGTGTATTCTCCAGCATTATCATTTAGTTTTCGGTAGTTCAGCAAAGGCAAAGTGAAATGTAAACATTGAAGATAATAAATACAAAAATAGAAGAAAGCAATTTGAAAAGCTGATTTGATCTTTGGAGGGGGGGGGGTCGTTGCGAGAATATATTTTTCAATTTTAGATGAGCTCCTTTACACGTCTCCGGAAGTTAATAATTTTAATCACAAATAGCCAGCAATTTTGCTGATAACTCTAAGGGATTTTTTTCTATGTTTTTATGATGGCACAGCGTGCATTTTTCTCACTGGACTTTCTAGCCTGGTTCCTTTATTTTTGTAACTTTCCTAGTCGTAAACTATCTCAATGAATTCAACATAATCACTTTACTGTGGATCCGTCTAGCTCTGTAAATTCGTATGTGTTTATATAACACACACACACACACACACACACACACACACACACACACACACACA
>JAPMOQ010017274.1:154387-171824 GCA_026543055.1 Argiope trifasciata | reverse complement strand
ACACACACACACACACACACACACACACACACACACACACACACACAAGATTCTTCTATTAGCAAATTATGCTGCATATTATTAAAACTATTATCAAGATTAAACAAATATATGAAAGGAAATAAAGTTATTTAATTTCATAATAATTCCTAATTTCTCTCTAGTAATTATTATGAATGATTTTTTTCCTGTTAATTTTGTGTAATTTAGATATAGCATAATTAAAGGAAATTTTTAGCATATATATGTGTGTGTGTGTGCGTGTGTGTGTTTAAAAACTGAATGAGCAAAATTTAACTAAACAAACAATCGAATACTTTATAATACACTGCAGAAGCTTATCAACATTTTCAAAGACTTATTAAATACCCAGGAAGAATTTTGGTCATGTTCATATATTTTACTATAATGTTCATAGCTATCCTTTAAAAAATGAAAATGAAAGCATAATTATTGTGTATTTATTCGCTTAAAAAGATTATAAAATCTTCATTTAACGAAAAATCTTTTTCCCATAACTATTTTATTTTCAATTCTTACTCTAACAATTTGTACTTAATTCTTAAATATTTTAAATAATGAAAAAAAAAAAGACTTTAATTTTTTTCAAAGACCTTGCCATCCGTTTACAAGAAAAATGTTTCCAATAAACAGGAAGAATTGGCTATTTTTCGAAAGGTGTTTTCAAAAAATGGGGGAAAAATTATTTTAACTATGAAATAAACAAACAGACATTGCTTCGTGAGTACAGTAACAGTTCTTTATTCGAGGGGTATACGTTCCATAAATATACCGCGAATACGGAAATCATGAATACGGAATGGTCATTTATAGGGAATACGTTCCTAGGCGATAAAATAAAAAGAAACAATTATATAAAATATGAACTTAATTGAAGTGTTTGAACATTTTGATTCCTTATCTTAAGGTTTAGGCAATGGTTTGAAGAATTTTCTCTTGCTCGGCAGTTTTTAAAACCTCCTTCCATTCAGACTGAGACGCAGCAGTCGCATTAACAATTTGCCTCGTAAAAATAAGACTTCGTTCCATAGACGGATCAATGTTCATAAAGAAATCGCAAAGCTCATTCTTAAACCTCCACTAAGATTTTTCAAATGAAATGTCTCATTTCTAGTGCTTGCTGAAGCCTCTTCAACGGGCTGTGAATTGAACATTTCCTCCAAGTCGGTTTCAGTCAGATCTTCATCTTGCGATTCAAGCCATTCCTGAATGTCACTTGATTCTATCTGTTCGAATCCATCTCGTTCTATTCCATTCGCGATTTCGGCCATGTTTGCAGTTTGCATTTGACAACATACTTAAGACAAAGTTGCAATAAGATCTATTTTACTTTTCTATTAGTCCATTTGACGACATTTACAAAGGATACTGTGTTGGATACCTATTGGAATCCTTTTACTATCATGCATGTACTTAGATCCGCGAATAAAGAAATTTTTAGCCTCAAATATATTAATTGGGTGGCATTTTTTTAGCCCGCGAATGGAGGAAGCGCGAATAAGAAGCTTTTACTGTACTTAAAAAACTAATAAAGAAATAAAATGAGTTTTCTACTCACCACATAAAATAAATCTTTAAATGGAATGAAATCACAGTGAAATTGGAATGAAAAATAATCCTTTCCAAGTTTTCAGAAAGCGTTTCATACAAGAACAAAAATCACAAATCTCGAGATTCGAACAGTCCGCAAGACGGACAGGCGGGTGTCTAACAGAGCTGCGACCATCTGCGAAAACTATTCCGTTGTTCGAAACTGCTTCCTTTTTCTTAAAGTTCAGGTGTGCCTTACTTCTATGGATGCGTGAGATCGTCTCACTTTGTTTGAGATTCGCGAACATACCGAGACATGCGCAGTGGAGGAGGCGCTCGTGACGTCAGCGGCGTCGGCCAATCAGGAGACGTGATCTGATTTTTTTCACTGCTCGAACTCGTTTTTTACGGTGGAGTTCGATTGTTGCTGGATTAATTCTTCTGGGAACAGTTTTATGAAATATTTTGAATATTTTTTTTTTTAAATTATTTGTAAATATTTTTTTTGAGTCATTGGTGAGGTTTCATGGACGAAGGAAGAGGAGGAAAATAGAAGTAGATATTATCTGAATAATTTTTTGGATTTTTTTTTCTGAATCATTTTTTCCTGCTCTACGAACGGCTGATTTTGAATTGCGAAATAACAAATTTGATTATTTTCCTCTTGAGTAAATCACACCAGGCTAAACAAACAGCTGAGATGTTTTTACATAAAGCCAGTTTGAAAAAGTCAGGGAGAAAAAGTTTTTAACAGTTCGTTATTATTTCATACATTAGTTTTAAGTTGTATTTTATAAAATTCAACGTTATAATAGAAATTTTAAATATATTTGGATTTTTTTGGCACAAGAGCCATGGTGCTGACTGTATTTGTTAATTTAATATGTAAAAATTGAATGAAATATTCCAATTGAAGGAATTTCGAAGAGTTGTTAAACTATGGTTGAATGAACTTGAATTCTAAGTAACATCTTTCTGCTTAAAGAATAATACTCATACAGAGATTGAGCAGCATGTCGTACAATATTATGGGACACAATACAGTTGTACAATATTATGCGATATTACATGATATTAAGGTGTTCAACTACATTAGAAACATTGGTTATTGACCACATTGGCGACTTTTTAAAAATTCTCTTTTACTGTAGTTCACTCTTTCCTTTTTTCCAAAAAAAGTTTATCTTTTCTGGAAAAAGCAAGATCTGACCTATCATCCAAGATCACATTTTTTGGAGCTAAAATTCGTCTTTAACTTCAATTTTATCAAAACTTTCATTTTCATAAAAATTCTCCACCGTTATCATGATATCTCAAAAACTAATAGTGGTATTTACATAAAAATTCCAGCGCGTGTTTTAAATAATATCAGCGAGGAAATGAACCGAAACTTTTATTGTGGGTGAAATACTTTTTCATTTATAGGTGTTTTTAGAAAAATAAAGGTGGGAATTTATGGAAAAAAATGCATGTATACGTATATTTTTACCCATCACTTCTTTGCATCTCAATATTTTTCTTAGATTTTGGTTCATTTCATACAGAGGTGTCCAAACTACGGCCCGCGGGCCAAACCCGGCCCGCCAAGTGATTTTATCCGGCCCGCGGAGGGTTTTAAAACATAATGATGTTTTCGCCCAAACCTTTTCATTTTCATAAAGGTATATCGAAAAACTACGTGGCCCACAAAACGGAGTTGTTGTACTTAACCAAACACAAATGTCTATCGCGCTGTTAAGTTATAAGACTAAATAAAAAAAAATGTATTTCGGTAACTCAAACATAAAAGAAATTTTATACTCATGTGAATTTTGACGATAAGCAGAGTCTTATAGTTTTGTTGTAAATAAATCATCAGCAATTTTGAGTAGTTCGCTTAAAGAAGCACTTAAGTATAAATAAACAAATATCGTTTTGATTTCGATAACGTTTTCATGGAATTATTGCACGCGCACAGTAGCGTACCTAGAACTTTTGCCGCACGGGGCAGCCCCGTTGCTGCTGCGTATAGCCAGGCGCTCGTCGCCCATCGGTGCAGCGCGAGAAGTATAGAAAATTTCGCTCCCAATATGTGCCGCCCGGTGCGGACCAGTACCGTTGCACTCGTATGCCGCTGTATTGTGACTACAATATGATTACTTTTTGCACTCGTATGTCGCCGTATAGACGGCATATGAGTAGAAACGAATTTAATAAAAAAAACTGAAGAGCAATTTCCAATTGCATTTGCAGTAAAGATCATCGCCGATTTAAAAGAAAAATTTCAAAAGCGATTTTCTGATTTGGACATGAATACAAAAGAAATTCGGCTGTTCTAAAATCCATTTGATTGCAACGTTGCTGAAATTTCAAGCCAGCTTCAAATAGAAATTATTGATCTTCAAGCAAACGAACAAATCAAGGACAAATACAAGGAAGGAAACTTAATAGATTTTTATAAATATCTGGATGCAAAAGAGTTTCCAAATTTGAAGAAATTTGCTCGTAAATTCATTTCAATGTTTGGGGCTACTTACGTGTGTGAACAAACTTTTTCTCGAATGAAGTATCTCAAATCAAAATAGAGAGCAAATTTATCTGATGATCATTTGTAGTCATTGCTAATGATTGGTGTAACAAATTTTGATCCCAACTATAAAGACATTCTTCAACAACAACAACAAAAAAAAAAACTGTTTCATCATTCGCATTAGAAGTTGCATGAAAATATTTCAATTTATATAAAATAATTATATGATTATACTTTGTTTGTTTAGTATTTTGTATTTTCAAGTTACAATAAAATAGTATTAATTAATAGTATTTAATGCTCTTTACTCATAATGATATTTTTCAATTTGTATATACATGTGGCCCGTATAACATGGATCTAATTTCGATCCGGCCCGTGCAGCGAAAAGTTTGGACTCCTCTGATTTCATGCATCATTGTATTCTATAACGTGTACAAAGAAAAACAGGATTACTTCATTACAATGATGTGTAGAGTGTGAATCGTTTTGGTTTGATTTCATTAAAATATAGCTACACATTTTCCTATTTTTAAAATATATTGTATTTTCAAATAAATTGCGCATCGTCCTCGTCATCTGATCGTGGCTCAAAATCACGAGGTCCGTTCCAAAATAGACCTAGTGCTGCTTTTCAAGGGGACGTTAATATAACCAAACTAAACTAAACTTGTCCATGATTTCAAATATCTTTTTTATTTTACTGTCATACATTTTTATTTCAACAATATATATTTAATTTTCTAAATAAAGGCTCTTGGTTTTATCCAACACTACCCGACGCGTTGCTGCAGAAATATTTTTAGTAATGTCATTTGAAATTTAAGATGTTTCATTAGGAATGATAGAAAGAATAGCGTTTATTTTCGCATCGGAAATGAATGCATTCATTGAAATGGAATGATACATAAAGAAGAAGCGTATACAATATTAAACCCTTCCTTCTCGCTCCCGTGAAAATGACGGGGTGAAATTTCTACCTCTATTTCTCGCGCCCGTGATATTTCCGGGCTGGCCTATTCAAAAGTAAGGCGCCAAAAACATTAAAACAATTTATTTCTTATGCGAAGATACATGTTTATTTCTCAAAATATGCGCAAGATGGCTGCCCTAGACTATTTGCTATGTTTTTAGAGACAGTTCATTTATTTTAAACTAGATGTCAGAAGAAACGAAACTCGGTACTATTGTCCTGATGGTGATGTTGGCCTATGTATCTCATGCTTTAAAACTTATCACACAAGAAAAAATAACTAGTATTTATTTACAATATGTGTAAATGCAATAAAATGATGTTTGAATGCTTAAAACACATGTTTTTTATTCCCTCTCTTTGTTGGAAAACTAACATTCAGTCATAATAACCCTGAATGTTGGCTTTTCTGATTTTTCAAGCTAAAAATGAACTAAAAAATGAAAACGGAATGCAAATATTGTACATGCACTCAGTTTTGAATAATTTTCTGGAATAAAAAATAGGCACTTTTATGACCATTTTCTTCAAAATATTGCGACCGTTAAGGGGTTAATTCTGTTTTGTAAACCTTATTAATCAAGACTTTTGGGTTGGCAATGCTTTTTTTTGTTTTTCCATCTACAGCAGAAACAAAAAAGTGCAAGTAGTAAGTAGTCAAAGTTTCATCGCAATCGGATGAGCGGCACGGCAGCGCATAAGAAACAAACATTCATTTTTATCCATATAGATTTTATCTATACCAAAAGGCAACTTTTCCGAGCTGTTTTCGAAATTAAAATTCAAAAATTGGTTACATGTGGTGTAAAATGAAGTATAATTAAATTATTTCGCCAGTTTTTATACTCAGTGTCCATTCCAGGTAGCTGTTGCACTATATTGTACAATATTATGCGATATTATATGATTTCAAACACTATTCCACAATATTAAGCAATATTGCGAATATTGATTAATGCTATACACAATTGTACACTATTTGTGTGCTACTAGGGTTATGGATCTCAAAGCTAAAGCTGCTCTTCAAGGTCGAAATCATTTTGTAATGTGTGTTTAGATTGTACCCGTAAGCATTCTCGCAACGTCCGTTTTCCACACCTATCAGCGCACCTGTCAAGTGTCAAGTTTTACTGCTGCACTGAAGCAGTAGGAAAAAGAGTAGCAGTATGTTTCTCTCTCAGACAAAAGGAAAGCGCAATCTTTCTTTATCGGAAAATTATTTTGAACCAAATTGAAAAAAAAAGTGAAATCATTCTACCTGGAGCACAACGGAGTAAAGAAATGTCTTTTTATGAAATTAGAAAGAATTTACAGTAAACGCTCTTGATTCGCAGGGTATATGTTCCATAAAAATGCCGCGAATACAGAAACCGTGAATACGGAATGGTCATTTATATGGAATTATAGGAGATACGTTCCTAGGTGACAATATATATATATATATATATTGTGTGTGTCCTATGTTGTACCGTACCGCTCAACCGATTGCGATGAAACTTGGATTACGTATTGCTTGCACTTATTCGTTTCTGTCGAAGATGTTGAAACAAAAAACGGAAAGGTTGCCAGCTCTAGAGTTTTGACTAATGAAGTTTAAAAAGTAGAATAAATACTATTTACGCTTCTCTTTTATATATCCTTCCATTGCATTGAATGTTTCCGATACGAAAATAAATGTTATTCTTCCTATCATTCCAAATGAAACGAGACAATTTTTTCAAATTCTAAACGATGTTTCCAAAATTATTTCTTCTGCTGCAGTAACTCAACGGGTGCCAGCTAGTAGTTGATAAACAAAAACGAAATGAGCAAAAAAAATATCTAATTAAATTGGCCATTTAAAAAAAATTCCGAATTCTGTCATTTTGATTAGACTGTTGTATTTATGACACTTTATTGTACGAAGACCAGTTTACGAATCCGTTAGACCCGTTCGCATTTAACGTGCATGCGCTTGCTCAACGGTTCTTCTGTGGAATCGAATCTCGAACCTGAAACCCTCCGATTTCGAAGTCAAGATCTTATCACCAGGCCACCGGGGTCTAGCGCGGCCGCTCGAAGCATCCAGCTTAGAGCCATTGGAATAAATAAACTGCTATGTAGAAGTGAGGTTAAAGGAAAGGAAAAAAAATAAGAAAGATGTGAAGATTGAGATTTGCACTTATAAAGATCTCTATAAAAGGCTTTTAGCCAGAGACTTTATAATTTCATTTCAAATCTTTTTGTATGCATGTATGCTTCTTTCTAAATAACGAATTTGCAAAGGCATTAAAAGAAATGTCTTGAACTGTGTCCACTGTGGAAGTCAAGCAAGATAATATCTTTTACTTTTGCACATCAGTAAGTGGCGAGAGATAAAAAATAAATAAATTCATTGTTTGAATTTTCAGAATTGATCGGATCATCATACGTTGAAAACTAAAAAAATTGTTTTGAAGTTTTGATTCAGAATCCAAACTTTTCATTACAAGTTTTCAATTTTCAATTGGGTATTAAAAATAGAATTTTTTCTCCCAAAATGATTTTTATTTCAAATATTTAATCTTTAATGCATTTCAGAATTCAGTATTGTAATTCTAAAAAAAAATACTGTATTCACTTCTTCATCAAATAATTCCATTGATTATTTTTTAAAATTATTCTTGAATCTAAGTTTAATAATTTTTTTCTGATTTTATAAATTTTTTTTATTCTTTATTCATACAGAAAAGAACACATGTTTTTGATAATATTGCTGAGCTTGGATGAAACACTGCTACTGATAGTTAATCCCTGTATCAATCTAACAGTACCCGAACGGCATTGCCGGTGGCATATCAACCAAGAAGAAAAATGAACTCGAAACGTAAGTCTAGCTTCCAGCCGATATGACATGGGCATGTTACGCAAAATCAAACAAACATAAAATATATTTAGAAATGCTCAAAAAACAGCTACAAAATAATTTCTTATAGCACACATTCAGAAATACTTCGACTGTTAAAAAGGTAAAAATAGGATTTGTTCTCAGACAAAACAATCCTCCAGATATACAGTAAAAGCGCCTTTTTCGCGCTTCCTTCATTCACGTTTTCACTATTCGCGGATTTAAAAAATGCGAGTCATTTCCTATATTCGCGGCTAAACATTTCTTTATTCGCAGATCTAACAAGTACATACATCATAATAAAATGATTCCGATAGATATCCAACCCAATATCCTTTGTAAATGCCGGCAAATGGATTAATAAAAAAAGGAAAATATTATAGATCTTATTACAACTTTGTCTAAAGTATGCTGTTAAATGAAAACTGCAAACATAGCAGAAATCGCGAATGGAATAGGACGAGATGGGTTCGAACCGATAGAATCAAGTGACATTCAGGAAAGGCTTGAATCGCAAGATGAAGATCTGACTGAAACCGACTTGGAGGAAATGTTCAATTCACAGCCCGTTGAAGAGGCTTCAGCAAGCACTGGAAAAGTGACATTTCATTTGAAAAATCTTAGTGATGGTTTAAGAATGGCAAATGAGATTTGCGATTTCTTTATGAACATTGATCCGTCTATGGAACGAAGTCTTATTTTTAAGAGGCAAATTTCTAATGCGATTGCTGCGTATTTGAATGGAAGGAGCTTTTAAAAACTGCCAAGCAGGAGAAAATAGCAACATTCTTCAAACCATTGCCTAAGCCTTAAGATAATTAATCAAAATATTCAAAAACTTCAATTAAATTGATTTTTTATATATTTGTTTTTTTTATGTTGTCACCTAGGAACGTATCTCCTATAATCCCATATAAATGACCCTATTTATGGAACATATGCCCCGCGAATAAAGAGCTTTTACTGTATATACAATAGGAAAGCTGTTTTAAATGTTTTTTCTTTCCCTTCTTCTCCATTATCTCACATTCAAATGCCTTTCTTTGTCCGCAGATGGGCGATCCTTTCGCTCCTTAGGATATTCATTTTGTGTCCGGCATTCAGTTGCAGTGGGATTTCAAGAAAGGCGGTCATTTCGTTCCTCAAAAGACTCCTTCCCCAAGTGTGGACATTCTTTCTATGATATTCTCTAACCAAATATTTATTTCCTCTCGCTCTTTCCTTATCGCTCAAAAAAGGAAACTGATTGTTATTTAATGTATTCCGGCCAAGGTTGGATTTCCTTCTTTTGGGCATAGTGAGATGTGAATAGCTGTTTAAAATCAGACGTAAACAAAGAAACGTATTCCACACCACGGCTCTTGCTATTGGCACATGTGCAGTTTGAGGCTTTCGCGCATGCGCGGAATAATTAAAATCGCAATTATAAAACTCCCATTTATTATTTTGAGATGACTTTAATGTATTAAGTAGTTCCCCAATAAATGCTGTACAAAATGGTGTAAATCTCTCCAATACCCGTTCACTATTTCCTGAGTTTTTGTGGTGGTGGGTCTAATGCCACTTGATCATACCAAGCCCCAATGAGCTCTTTCTAATGAAGGCAGAAGTGTGCGCCTTTCGTTGTGAACGAGCACCGTTCAGGTGACAGTACGACTTTTCTCGAACACACGCTACACAACCCTTTTTTAAGGGGCGATCGAACTCATTCATACACTCATTCATCCCTCTGCAAGTCAGAATTTAGATCCAAATCAGAGATCGACTTATCGCTGATTCAGTACCCCAGGAGGTATCGTTTTGTTATGGGAACTTTGCAGTCGCTACCTTTTGAACGCGCCCCAACTGCCATTAGCCAACACGGCGGTCTTTGGAGGGAAGAGGACAGAACCCACAACCTTTCGGTTACGAGACTGACGCTCTGCCAACCAGGCTACCACGGCCTCTAATTTCCGTTCACTATTTCTTGAGTTTTTGTGGTTGAAATAAACAGAACAGAGATTTCAGTTTGCACTATGTACAGATGAAGTGTCATATTTATAACTTTCTCTTGCAAAATCACACCAGTATAAAATTGTATTTTATAAATTGTTCCAAAAAAATATACAATATCAAAAAAATAGCCTCCGATCCGAATTATTTGCAGCTGATTCAATTGCGATTATCCTAATCACATAAAAAAGTGATGTGCAACGTTGGCGCGGGATTGTCATCGTTCCAACTTCCGCGACTGGTCGGGTGTTTCTCTTTTTCGGTTACTCAACCCTGACATTAGTGAAACGCAGCATTGTCAATGAATAAATAAAGGCATCTTTTTTTATGTGAAAGTGTTTCCTCTAAAATTTATTCCTATTCCAAAGCGAATATTCTGGACTCCTCTATCTCGGATTTTTTTAAAAAAATTCTTGTTAGGACAATAGTTTTGTTTAATTTATCTCTAAGAAAGTGTTTATCCGCCATCATAAAATTCGTCAATGATAAGACAAAGAGCAGGAAACTGAGTGTTATTTTCGCAGCGAGGCTTCTTTCCGAAAAGGAAACAAAATCTGCAGTGCTGAAAAATAATAGCAATTTCCTTTTGGGGGAGAACTTAAGTCTGAAAGGAATAAATTGTTTGGGTCCTATTGTGTTTCTTTCTATGAAAACCTTCCTAAGATTTTTTTAAAAATGTGAATGTCTTGATAATACAGTAAAAGCTCTTTATTCGCGGGGTATATGTTCCATAAATATGCCGCGAATACAGAAACAGTGAATACGGAATGGTCATTTATATGAGATACGTTCCTAGGTGACAAAATAAAAAAAAAATAATATAAAAAATCAATTTAGTTGAAGTTTTTGAACTTCAATTAATTATCTTAAGGCTTAGGCAATGGTTAGAAGAATTTTGTATTTTTCTCTTGATTGGCAGTTTTTAAAAGCTCTTTCAATTCAGACTGATACGCAGCAGTCACATTATTATTATTCCCTGTATATTCATTTTTCTTATTCATGTTTCCGGTGGATTTTTGTATTTAATTGAGTCGTCCATTCTTTGAAATCTGCCTTCTTTGCCTCAGATTCAAATGAATCTTTGGAATGAGGTGAGTCAATTTTCCCTTCTTAATCGTTAGTTCTACCTTATTTCTTAGTCGTTCATTCTACAAATGTACTTTATTCATTAATACTGTTGCTTTCATTCTGTTTGTTTACATTCCCAAAAACACCAATCGCGGGGAAGGCGGCTAGTGTTAAAGTCCTCGGCGATATCATTGAACAACATACTTCAGACAAATTTGAAATAAGATCTATTTTACTTTTTTATTAGTCCATTTGACGGCATTTACAAGGGAAATTGGGTTCGATACCTGTTGGAATCCTTCTATTATGATGTATGTACTTGTTAGATCCACGAATAAAGAAATTTTTAGGCGCGAATAGAGGAATTGGGTCACATTTTTTGAATCCGCGAATAGTGAAAACGCGAATGAAGGAAGCTCGAATAAGGAGCTTTTACTGTAGTGTGAACAAAAGACCTGAGATCCAGCGATGTAAACAAGCAATGGATGAGGACTCTGATCAATGAAATTTTTTTTATTGAAGCATTTATAAAATCAACATATCACATGGGGCTTAGAGAAGTAAGTACTCAACGCTTAACAAAAGAAAATAAGAAAACTTAACAGTTGTGAAGGATTAATATAAGAATAAAATAAGAAAATCTAAGTTAAGATTAAGAAAATGTAACAGGTGTCAATAACAAATTTACAAACATTTTCAAGAGCACTTTGGTGGAAACGAGTGGATGAAACTCAAGAGGCCACTTTATGTTACTAGCTTCCAGAGCCAGTTTTAGACTCTGTCTTGCTACGGCAAACTTGGAGCATGGGAGAAGCACATGTTCAAAATTTTTCTCGCCACCCATGTTACAATCACAGGTCAGATAGAGACAAGTTCAATTTATGAAGATACCTTTTGAATTTGCTTTGACCAGTGAGAAACTGTGTTATTCTATAAATTTTGAAAGAACATAGAAGGAGCACAAGTTCAACGTACTCCTCGCCACCAATGTTGCAATCACTGGCAGGTGATGGAGACAAGTTCAATTTATATACATAGCTTTTAAAGTTGCCATGACCAGTGAGAAGTGGGGTTATTCTATAATTTTTATCAGAACTATGGCATGACAGTCTCTAATTAATGGATGGGAAAAATTCCTTTGTTAGGCTTCCTTTTTTCGAAATGAGGTATTCTTGATTAAAAAACTCTACCATTTTTTCTCTCGTAATCTTCCTGTAAAAGGATTTAGGGATATTGACCAAAACCTAGAGCTAGAAAGGACCATTAATATTGAGATCATAACAGAGTTGCTTGACATTCGAAAATGCTGTAATGATTTGATCCGGGTAAAGCTCTTGTAAGTAATTTGTAAATTTGAGATCTGTAAATCTTGTGTGTAGATTTGTAAATGAAGAGTGTTGAAGGACAGACTCTTTCTTTACAGCCTTAATATATAAAAACAATTCGGTTTTATCTAGGTTGAATAGAATGGTAACACTGACAACACAATTGAAATTGTAAACAGGAATAGTTCCTCGAATCATTTCAGAGAAAGAACTTTACAGGCTACTAAGGGCAGACATTTTTCAGAAATTTGTTTTTGAAACTCTAAATTGTGGAGATTCGTCAAAAATTTGAGTTCGAAATTTTCGACTCTCCCTATAGTTTGTGTATGAGAGGAGAGGCAATAATAGATCCAGTCGCTAAAACTAAAAAATCGGTAAAGCGTTTAATCGTTACGTCATGACTGGGGCAGGATAATAATGCAGCGATTTCAAAAACCATACGTACATTTTGCAGCATTTACAACCCAAGATTTAAAGGGCCGCTGTCACCTGGTTGGTAGAGCGTCAGCCTCATAACCGAAAGGTTATGCAAAGGACTGCAAAGTCCTTCAAGTTCCCATAACAAATGATACCTCTGGGGGTACTGAATCAGGGATGATTTGGATCTCACTTCTGACTGGCGGATGGATGAATGAGTTCTACCAACCCCTGAAAAAGGGGTTGTGTCGTGTGTGCTCGAGTAAAGTCATACTTTCGCTTGAACGGTGCACGTTCACAATGAAAGACGCACTCTTGTGCCTTCATTCGAAAGCTCATTCGGGCTTGGTGTGACCAAGTGGCATCAGGCATACCACCTCCACCAGTTTTTAATAAAATTTAAATTTCGATAAAAGTCTACTTTATGGAACAATCGAAACAGACAAGTCTCTCTTTTTCGAAACTTTTACTCTTTATTTCCCAGCAAAGTTCGAGATATAGATGCACGAATAAAACACGGGGACTGGTTAAAATAATCATTATTCAATGAAGATGACTCATTTCATAATGATAGTCTCTGGCAGATTTCCTCCTCATTTCTCGGTGCGTTTTTTCTCTATTAGTTTCTTGATCAACCGAAAAGAATCAGCCTATTAATGGCGGGATTGAAATTTTGCAAATTGTTACTTTTTCCAAAGCTCTTTCTGTATATCTAATTCTGTATTTCTCCAGAGTTTGACGCAAAGCCAACAAAACTTCAACCAACAGAATTACAAGCATTACCTTGTATGTGTAATAGTTGAAGAGAATTACCAACACTTTTTCTTTAGTAAACGTCTATTTAGAATAACTGGGAATTCCAAAACAATATTTTATGTTCATTTGTAATTATATGTTTTTTCCCTGTAATTTTTTCCCCTTTTTCCGCACATGGTAATTGGCATTTCAACCAGATGTAACGTCAGCCGTTTTCCCACACATAGTTAAGTGCATAAAAATCATCAGAAGGAGTTCCTTCCCAATAAAAGAGTTACAGTGTCTGGCCATTCGTTGTATCCATATAAAGGGCCACAGATGTGCGTCTTGTCGTTCCAAATACATCCATCATGTCATCAAGGCAGAAGAACATCAAAACATCCACATGACATTTTTTTCCTTATGAGTTTATGGAATAATGGCGCTAAAACCACTTCTGATCATACAGCGCCAACGACAAGCAAGCCCATGGTTCGTAAAATGGTCACGTTTTGAAAGGTTAATCAAAATATGTTTTAAAACTCTATTCAAGACCTTAACAATATGCACAAATGAACTGTTACATAGATTTAAAACATTAAAAAATGATAAAATACTTAAATAAGGTAAAAGAAACCAATCGTTTTTGTAAACGTAAAAAGTTGAGAATGAGGCCCTTTATGAAGGATGTCTTTTAATAAAAAATGAGGGGAATGAAAACACCGAACTCGTTGAGAATCAAAACGTGGACATTCCATCAGTATGTGAACTGTCAAAAGGCAATGGCATAAAATACATTGAGGGGCGGGCTCCCCCAACAATAAATGCCCATGTGTGAGTCTAGTATGGCCAATTCTTAAACGTGTAATAACGATATCCAATTTTCTGATATTTAAAATGGGCCAACACGCGATGGAACATTTGATAGAATGAAGCTTATTTGCCTCTCTACTGTCCCATTCTGATTGCTATTTCATATCTAGAGTGGTTTTTCAATATTTCTTGATATCGTTCAGAGGAACAGTGTCATTTAAAAGACTGGTAACCGATTTCGCAGCCTCGTCTGCCAATTCATTGCCAGAAATACCCACATGTGAAGGAACCCAGCAGAATAGGACTGAATAACCTTCACATGTAAGGCTATCATGCAATTCAAGAATTTAAAAAGCCAATGGATGAGAGAAAAGATGAAGAGATGTTGACGATTTCAAGACACTTTTTGAGTCTGAATAAACGATATAGTTATTAGCTGGACCATTTGGAATACGACATAATGCATGAAAGATGGCAGTGATTTCTGCAGTCAAAATAGAACATGAGGGATGAAGTTGAAAGGAGCTGGAGGAATCATTAAAAACGCAAACAAATGAAGTATTTAAAGAACCTTTCGAACTATCTGTAAATATTGGAATGAAATGTTTATATACTTCACGATGATGAGCAAAAGGTGGAGATAGATTACAGGGGCTATATTAAATTTATCGAAAGTTGTAAATGGATTTAAGTACTTTAGTCCATGTGATTTCCCCGGAGCGAGGTAATCCTTTACATTTGGTAAAACAAGTATATTGTCTTCGTTTAAACTATTTAGAATGTTTGTTGCTCTGTTAAAGAATGAAGGAATGATTGATGGTCTGGCCTTTTGTAAGCGAAGTATGAACTGACTCTGCTTGTAATTAAAAAATGGATGTGAAGGGAGACTTCTTCGAGAAACAAGTAATCATCAGCAACCGTTGCCATTAAGTGCCGAACTCAGGTGCACTTCAGCCGATGTGCACCTGAGCTGTGAATGTATGAATTGATTATAATCAACATGTGCTCAAGAGAGGTGGGCTGCAAGGATGGTTCCTTAACAGACATAACCTTGATCGAATTGAGACCATTGAAAAAGCGTTGCCAAACAGCTATTGAGTGACAGGGATCTCAAATTCACCAATTATAAATCAAAGGCGGATATCTGATGGAAATAAAATATGGTATTTTTTTCTCTCGGAGGAGAAGAGAGAGAAAGGATTCGAATAAGGATTCAGGGAGTTGTCACTGTGTGCGAAGAAATAGTTCCTGTTTTTTTTCTGGAGAGGTGTGTGATTTGGACTTTGGTGTTAATGCCGATAAATATCCTTGGAGTATCCGTTTAGACCTAGCAGCATGTTAATGGTTTTTTGATTATTCTCCGGTTTGATTAATGAACTATTTCGATACTTTTGTTTCATTTTTTTTAAAAAAATAACATAAATCTAAAGGGGACAATATTTTTTTTGTGAAGTTATAAAGCTGTTAATAAAATTATTATTTTATTAAGGCTACTGTCTTATTTTATCGGTCTGGAACAAGATATTTCACCTCATTCAATGATATTAATTTTCATTTTGCCGATATGTAATTTTAAAAAAAAAACTATAACTCCTATTTAAGGTATCCGACTACGTTCGAAGGAAAATTTTTGGAAAATTGGATTTTTTAGAAACTATTTATGATTTTTAGATGTATTGTCAATAGTAAACGCTATAAATACAAAAACAATTATTTGAAAATTTTATATATTTCCAGAAATGAGAAAATTGGTAGTAAATTTTAATGAAATTTAACGAAACCGGTTAACACTCTACATAAAATTGTAAGGCAGCAATCTTATTTTTCCTTGTACACAAGTTATAGGATATAATAATGAATGAAATGAACCAAAATCTAACAAAATTTTTGAGATGCGAAGAAGTTAAGTCGAAAAATATACGTATATATGCATTTTTACCATAAATTTCCAACTTTACTTTTATAAAAGCACCTGTAAATGAAAAAGTATTTCACCAATAATAAAACTTTTGGTTGCTTACATTGCCCACATTATTTAAAACAGACTCTGATATTTTTATGTGAATACCTCTATTAGTTACTCTGATATTTTTATGTGAATACCTTTAATAGTTACCCTGATATTTTTATGTGAATACCTCTATTAATTATTGAGATATCATGTTAACATGGAGAATTCTTATGAACATTAAAGTTTTGAGAAAATGGAAGCTCAAGACACATTTTAGCTGAAAAATATGTGATCTGAATGATAAATCAGGCCTTACTTTTCCAAGAAAAAATTAACCGTTTTGGAAAGAGGAAAGTCTGAACTACAGGAAATAATAATAAGAAGAAAATTTGCCAATGTGGTCGATAATCAGTGTTTTTAACGTAGTCGGATACCTTAATGAAATGTGTTGTCTATTTCCTTGACTGTATCGAATTATTATGTCTAATGTCACAAGCCTGCAAATATCTTCCTATCATGGTCATTTGCATTGGATACTAATCAGGTGTCACATCAGAGATCCCAGAGCCTGGCGATAATTTAGCAACAAAATTGATAATTTTTGGGACGTCGGGCATTTTCACGATCCCTTCCGTAGGAGCCGCGATACGCCTTGATACGCTCTGGTTGGCACAGAAGTTTCTAGACCCGTCTCCTGGGAACAATAAAAAGCTGGCACTCTCAAACAGGAGGAGCTGTGAACTGAGTCGTCTTGAATTGATTCATTAGCCAAAGCGGGAAGAGACAGTGGAGTGTTTCAGCCGTCTGGAGAGACCGTAGAACAAGGCTCCGAAGATACCCTTTGCTGCTGAATCCAGTCTGCCGCTTTGTGTACTGTGGACATTGTCACTACCGGATTCCTATCAGTGGACTATTGTTGTTATTGTGTGCTGCTGTGTGTTCTTCCCTACTGTACATATTTGTCGTCTTTTTGCTGCCCTGTCTTCGTGTAAATAAATGTCGTCGCTATTTTTCAACTGAGAGACTTATTATTCACACACCGTACACCCACTACAATAAACGAACCCGACGGATCGAAAATCCGTAACAATATATATATGTTCAAGGAAGCAATTTTCATCCGCATTTCATTAAATTGCTGTAATTTAAATTTTTTAAATATCCTCATATAACTGTAGTTTTCCTGTCAATTTCATTATTTTTCAGTGAAATCTTCATGTATATATATATATATATA